>JAZHYW010014219.1:0-23589 GCA_037355805.1 Ixodes ricinus
CAACATTAAGAATGTGAAGGGAGCGTGTTTGTAAAGGTAGTAAAAACGAAGGCGAGAATAATAAACACAAAAGAGTAGGCACACACCCGAAAAATATTAAGCTATAAAAAATAAATATATAATCGTTCCACCCTGTGTGCGAGTGAAGCCGAAGCCGAACCATGAGCAAATTTTTGCCATGAGCATGTTGATCTAAGCGGTACTTGCACTGCACGAGCGCGCGTGCTGGTCAAGGACGCTGAAAGGCCGGCACTCGCTCATGTAGCTTCTGCTCCACTCGAAGTAAAACTGAAACAGATTTACGTATTCGAAGTAGAAATGAGTATATACATGCATCATCATGCATGTATTTACTCATCAAATTATCATGTTCACTAGACGCGGCACCGCGGGCCTCCATGGTACGGGCTGCTGCCTTTCCGCGGTGCCGCGGCTCTCGAGAGCCAAATAAATAAAGACTAAAAGACTAAAATTGAAAGAAAAGGACGAAGGTTGCGCATTCCGAGTACACCCTTTTGCGAAGTACGAGTACAGTGTTGCTCAAGGCTAGCAAGGCACCTGCACGATGAATCCCTGCGGTTATCAAGGAAGGAGACTTCTACTAACGAGATTAAGCTGGGAAGACATCGAATCAATGATTTGTATCCCTCATGCCATGAAGCGCCGAAGCTTCCTTTCCGAACGCGGTTTGCTGGAAATTGCCAACATAGAAGAGAAATCCTTTAGGATGCAATCCCGCTTAAAGAAGGACCTGGCTGCTCTGCAAGTGGGCCTCCAAATCCCAGCACCTGACAGACCGGCGCAGGGTGTTGCCAATCTGGCGAGACGCTTTGCATGGATCTTTGTCGACTGGCCTATCGCAACCGTCTGTTCGAACTTGGATGAGCGTTTGGATGGAACTTGTCGGTGTTCTCCAGTATTGTGAACCTCATCGTGGGTCACATCAACGAGAGGTTCGGCCACCTGCTCGCTGACATGAACAAACATAGGTGGTTGACCCTGGCGAAACTGGAGCTGTGCTCACAGGTGAGACCCTGCATGGTTTGTGTAAATTTCTCGTTTTCATTGATCTTAGCACAGCTGCTCTGTAGAGTAAAAGTTACTTTTTTTGATACGCCAATAATTTACGTCTTTACTTTTGTTTTGGCACAAAAAAAAACAAGGTGTACATGGGCAGTGTCAGGACAAGTCATGACGAGCGCGTTTGTAATCTGTGAGTTTTAGTATGCCACTTTTATGAGCCCTTTATGCTCTAATTTACGCTCTGCAAGAAGCATCGTCCCCACCGCGCATGCGTGGCCCGCTCTGAGTTGGAGCGTATAGTTAGCGGAGTGAGCGTGCGCTCCGCTTCACAACTTGCAGAGCGGACTGCCCTCAGCGTCCTCAGCGTGATCGCTTAGATCTCAAGATGGCTGCACTTACTCAATACGCGTCGATGTTTTTCACCGTGACCTCAGCTTGAAAGAGGCCGAATCAAGAAGTAAAGCGTACGCCCCACGCGTGAAAAGTAAACCATTCCATTTGAGTTATATGTAACACAAAAGAGCATAATCAAACGAAGTGAACGAGCATCACTTTGCAACCAGCACGGTGTCGGTAAGGTCGTCGCGATTTTGTGAACCTTCTATGGCTATGCAGTCAGATGTACGGGAGCAAGTGCTTGAACGCCGATTATACCTGTGCACGCGCCCTCCTGTTGAAAATGCCACTGAAAGCTGACCACGAGCATAGCGCTCGCAAGCCGCACCAAAGAAACCATTCCTCTCAACTTTATTTATTCATATTCGCTCGTAATTTTTGAATTTTTTAACTTTCCTCCGGAAATGTTCTCCTTGGATTTCCTTGGTAGATTTAGAAAATAATAGAGACTTGAATGCAGCCGTTTTTAAAGTGCATGCCATGCTGCCACTATTCTTCGAGGCCGCCTTATTTTGGTCAAGCGTCTAGGGAGCAAGAGAGCTGCGTCATTGTTTGTCGCGGATGCGAGTCTAAATGTATTAGACACGAATGCTGCGTCAATGCTGGATATGAACTCGGTTCTGGTCACAAGTCTCGCACTAAAAGCGATGCCCAAAATATGGCGGCCGAATATGTTACCCGGCAGTGTTTTGAAAAGAGTTACCGAAAACGGTCGAAAGAATATTCCACGTCAAGTTTTTGTCTGGTGAAAACCAGACAGGCATAAACAATGCAAAATTTATCAAACACAACAATGGACTTCTAAGCAATAGCAGTAGACTAGAACTCTTTTCAGAAGTTTCGTTTTGAATTCCGGCGTAGCGGGCTTCGCATGCACAGTTTGACGGCCTCAGAGATTAGCGAAATTAAAAAACAACTAAATCTTTTTTTTTTTTTACATTTACGATAAAAATTGTTTTACAGCCCTACCATGGAAACACACTTTATCTTATATTAGTAACAAGTCCCATATCACATGTTTTGGTAGTGTTTAAATACTGCAGTGTTGTAAGAGTGCCTTTTTTCTTCTTTTTATTAGGCCGCCAGAGACAAGGGAGCACCCCTGGACAACTGTTGGGGTTTCGTTGACCGCACAGCATGCCCATATACCGTCCATCGAAGAATCAGAAGCCATACTTTTCTGGTCACAAGAGGGTGCTCGTCGTGAAGCACCAGGCAGTGATGTGCGCAGAAGGCATAATTTGTCAGCTGGACGAACCCTACAAAAACCAGGGGCATGTTTTTTTTGTTTTTTTAATATTAAAATGCGTAAACTGATTACACTGGATCATATCCACGCTTTTGTACTGAGCGAAATACTTGTCCAACTAAGCTGAAAGGCATCTAGAAATATTTTAATAAAAAAAACATTTACTAACGACTCCCATTTTACTTCTCAGATGTGCGTGTGAATATTGCATCTAATCAAATCACAGTGTTACTGTTGACTTCAGCATTGTAAAAGTAGCCTGTGTTGTGTGGCCTTCTATTGCAAGAAAACACCGTAGCACAAGTGAGGCTGAAACTAGGAGGGAGCTTAAGCCGAAAAACACACTTTCAAAAACACACAAAAGAAATGAAAAGAAGTGTAGCCAAGCAAAATGGTTTCATGTCATCCCCCATACACTGCGCTCCAGTGTTAATACGAACACGATAAAATCGCTTTTATTTCAGTTTATTTCTTTGACAGCTATTGAGAGAGCTGAAAGTTTGTCGCTCAGATTAGTGCCCCAAACGAGCGCTTTATTCCATACCAATAGGTTGCTGTCAGCCCCTCGAATTTAAGGTGAAAAATAAAAAACAGGATATTGATTGTTCCCGCTAACAATGTCGCGCAGTGTACATAAACACCAGATACCCTATCACAAACCGAAGCATACGAAGAAGAAAAAACTCATTTCATTGGGAAAACGAAAAAGTAGAGACATAAATGGAGCACTCACTTTCGCTAATTTGCACTGTCTTGCTGCCTAAGCCAAACAAAATATCTGTCCGTTTGCCGACTGCTTTAGTCTTTAGTCTTTAGGCACTGGGGAAAGGCAGCAGCCCGTATTATGGAGGCCCGCGGTGCCGCGTCTATAGGAACATGATAATGTGATGAGTATGTACATGCAAGATGACGACGACATGGGTTGTTGCTGGTATTGGGGAGGATGGCAGTCCGATTCGCAGAAGTCCAGATTTCGTGGAGGCGGATTGGGCGGGTGAGCAGCGAGCCATGGGGATTTGGCACGCCTGTTCGATCGGTGCATGAAGGAGCCCCAGGAACATGATGGCGCTGTTGCTCACTGGGGTCCACTGGGGTCAAAGCATCAGGCTCCAAGGAGGTAGCCCAGCCAAAGTAGAAGCTGCCGCCTCCGAGGAACCGAGGCCCAGGGCTCAGATTGAGGCACCGCCGTCGCCCGGTGTGTCATCCTCTCAACGTCGTCGTCGCAATCTCGCATAGAAAAATCCAGCCCGCTGGCTTAGACAAGGCAGCACCTGTTCCCACCGTTCAGGGGCCGTGAAAGGATTGCGGCCAGCGATTTCCCGAAGCAGCCAGAGGTTCTCGATCACCGTGAAACGTTTTCTTGAGGACGCCATTTAAAACAAAGTCTGCGCAGCCATCTTAGTGCAGCGAGGTTCATAACGGTCAAGCGCGCTCCCAAGCATAAAAACACCATCTACTGAAGCTTTACTGAGAGTGGAACGTGCTTCCTAAAATGGCGAGGAAAGCGGAGCTGACGCTTCACGCTCAAATCTCAGAGCGGGTCGCGCATGCGCGATGGCGACTCCGCTTTCCATAGAGCGGAGCGAGAAAGCGAAAACGGTCTACTAAAACTCTCTAATAACAACAGGTATATCTTCCCGAGGAAGGTGCACTGGTCTGGATAGCAATAAGCACACATAAATGGCTACACCTCATTCGTTGTCATTTCGAGTGTCCGCCACCAAAAAGAACAGAGCAAGCGAGCTTTGACGGCTGTCGGCGCAGAAAAGGAGACGACGAGCAGATGGCGAACAGATTACGTGACGTATCTACTTGATTTTATTCGACATTACCCCCGATCGAGGAGGGTAGCGTGAGTAATTACTCCGGAGTAAAACAACCCGCTTCTGGGACGCAGTTCTAACCTCATCGAGTAAGCGCAAGTAAGTTTTGAAACTCCACGGTATGAAACCTTTTCTCCGGATTTGGATTAAGTAAGTTATGGAACACACAGCCTTTGCGACTTTAGTTACTCTGAAGCGTAACTTATTTAGTGGCACTAGTGATCCCCATACCGTGTCACCGCGGCCCCGTGTTCAACATAGGGGCGTCCACGCTTCGCCCCTGCAAGCGTAGACGACACACTTACTGTTTCAGAATTGTCTCGTAAGCAGACTACGTCACAACATGGCTTCTGGGTCCAAACAAACCGTTGCTAGGGACGTTGCTATGGACTAATGCATGGAGACTCCAGCATATGTGGCAAGATTTTTGCTTACAAGTAAGTAAATATTTTTTTTGTAAGCAACCTAACTTTTTGATATCTAATTATGATTATGTTCTTGTCGTCTCAGTGTCGTATTGCAACGACGAAAGCCATCTCCGAAGTATTACACTCTGCTTTGCTTTGGTAGCAGACGACACGATAGATTTACTAGCCTCTGTTGCAGCGGGCGTCTTCATTGAATGGCTTCGGTAAATGAGCGACAAAACAAATGTATCACTACGGGCGTAGAGGCCTCCGCAATGTCCGTTTTTTCTGTGAAGAACCCATCTTAATTCAGAGAGAGAAAATGCCGTAAGATCACACCACGTCATGCAGATCAGTTATGGCAACGACCTGAAGTGCATTACCGGCATAATGCACTACAGATCGTGTTGGCTAGCATGAGAATCAAATCGTATGCGCCGTTGAGGTAAGTCGTTTGTTATTATTATCATTGACGTTGTCAGGTTTTGCAGTATATTGCTTTTTGTTTCGTGGTATACATCAAATTCCGTGGATTCGCTCTTTTGGTGAAGGTATCCATCGAACCCGCGATACGAGTACAATCTGTAAAATGCATCGTAATTTTAATAACCGTAGACTAGAGGGCCCCTTTTTAGTGTTGTTGAATTAATTGTAAAAGACCCATCTTTTAACTGTGTTGTAGAAGACGCCACCTGTAATCTTTGATTTACGTTCAACCCGCGGTGCTAGTTCAATAAAAATACAAATTTAGCCACTGCAGTATGAATGCTAGCCTGGGTTCTTTAGCGTGCCTCACGCAGTAATCATACACGACCACACACATGCACGATGCTCATCCAGATCGAAACGGGCAGTGGTGGGGATTGAACCTTGGATTTCTGAGTTCTGCAGCTTGAGTTTTCGCTCCATGTGCTGCAAGCAGGTGTGCGCTAGACCTCTCGTTCGCCGATTCCCCCCCCCCCCCCCTCATCACACACCGAAAGTGGAACGAAACTCTATTCAAGATTCAAATTTCAATGCAGGCCAAGGGCGACAATGAAAAATTGAAGAAGCTGAAGTACGCCCATAGCTTTGACAAAGCCGGTCGTGGCTTTGACTGTGTTGTCAAGAAACGCTGTCCCTGAGTATAGTGGGGATAATAAGAATGGTATTAGGTTTTTAGCTGTAGAGGAAGAGAACAATGTTCCATGCGATCTTGTGATGCTTGTAGGCCTACAGAGTATATGGAAATCCTGCATGGCCATCCGCAGTGCAGATACTGATGCGAGAGGTTTGAGAATACTTCAATGAATCTTTGCAACATGTTTTAGAAGTGTGGAAGGCTCAACCTTGCGTACCTGATTTTGTATTAGTACTTGACAATGTGACTCGCTTGAAACCATTTTACCCATGCCGCGTTAAACGTCAGTCGATAAGCGTGGCATTTGGAATTTTGTGGTATGTTATTATGTGAATGTTCATATTCCAGCAATAAAGAAAAAAAAATCGGTGGCTGAATTCTCAGCGATTGACCACGAGGGCACTACCGTGTCTGACACCCCCGGCATCTTAGACGTCTTTCTTGAACATTACAACAACCTCTTCGGTAAAATAATATCAACAGGAGACGAGACAGGCGCAGAAGAGTTACTTTCACTTTTACCAGTCTTATCAGAGGAAGAAAGAACTATGATAGACGGTGACCTAACATTAGAAGAAGTGCGAAATGCCATAAACGCACTACCCGCGAACAAGACACCTGGCCCTGATGGTCTGGGTGCAGAGTTCTATAAAACATTTATTGACTTATTAGCTCCAGTGCTGCTTGATGTATTCCGCGTCGGATATAAAGAAAAAATGCTTCCGCCTACCTTCTACCAAGGTCATACTGTCTTAATACCAAAGAGCAAAGACGAAGCAGTGTTGAGAAAAGCTGCAGGCTACAGACCAATATCATTATGTAACGTTGACTACAAAATATTTGCAAAATTACTCACCGAAAGAATTCACGTGGTAGCTCACAACTTAATTGGAGAACACCAGACTTGCGGAATACGGGAGAGAACTATTCAGACTAATGTGCACATTGCCAGGTCTGTACTCGACTGTGTGACTGAAGGCAATGACCAAGTTGCATTAGTACAAATCGATCTTTCAAAGGCCTTTGATAGAGTCAGCCATTCATTTTTGTTTCAAGTCCTTGCCCACCTCAATATCGGAGACACCATCCTCTCCGGCGTTAAATTATGTTACAAGGACTGCTCCACCAGGATCATAGTTAATAACACTCTCTCCGATCCGATTGCTATTAGGTCTTCAGTCAGACAAGGATGTCCTCTATCTCCACTTCTATTTGCCTTATACTTGGAACCACTTTGCCTGAGCGTGCTGACAAACCTCAATATTCGTGGGTACCAATATTGTTTCTCCGAAGTGAAGTTGTTGGCTTATGCCGACGACGTTGCCATTTTTTGTGCCGACAAAGACAGTGTAGAAGAAGCTCTACGCGTAACGCAGAAATTTTGCACAGTCACCGGTGCGTCGGTCAATAATGATAAGTCCAGCGGATTTTGGCTAGGCATGTGGGGAACAACACCATCCAAATTTGCAGGGATCCACTGGAATCAGCCATCAATAAAATACCTTGGCGTACCCCTAGATCAGGCCAGGAACAGTGGGCCATATTGGACGTCAGTTGCCACAAACATTAAACGGAAAATAGATGCCTGGAGGGTGCGAAACCTTTCCATTTTTACTAAGGCTGCCGTGTGCAATATTTTCCTTACGTCTAAACTTATGTACGTGTTACAAGTCCTCCACTGTGCCCGCCCACGTATACAAGCGTTCCATCGACTTTTCGCGACTTTCATTTGGAGTTCCTCGTGGGAACGGATGAGGCGAGACAATTTATTCCTCCCCCTTGAGTGTGGAGGGTTGGGTCTTGCCCACTTATTTGTCCGTCAACTCGTATCTAGATTATTTTTCTTTAGGAATATCAGACATCCGCTACTGGCCTCGCTAGTTCAGACGAAGCTTGCGCCGCATTTGCCCTTTTTGATAGTTTCAACGACGGATGACGTTTCGTGTGTTCTAAGAGGATTTTGGAAAGAAGTTGTAGACACGTTGTTGTTTTTAAATGTCCGGTTTTCTTTGGAATACTTGTTTAGTGTTTCTAGAAAATGTTTGTCTCAGGCCTTAGTTGAAAATTTTTTCACACTACCGATTTATAGATCAAGGTTTAATGACAGCCCTGGACAGGACGTTTTGAAAAGAGTTAAAAAGATGTGTGTATCGCCTACTGCAAAAACATTTTTCTTTCAATTACACACTTCCACACTTCCGGTTAAAGCGTGGCTACAGGAAAGAGGGTTTTTCGTTCCATGGTCTATTAACTGTCGATTATGCAACAAACCGGAAACCATTGAACACTGCTTCATATACTGTAATGACGCAGTGTATTTTTGGGACGTTCTCCAACGAACACTGAAAAAGGATATCGACTTCACAGAACACAGTATACGATTTCTCCCCGTTGAACAACATGGAGTTGTCCCTTACGATTTATTTATGCTTCTTGGGCTGCATAGTTTGTGGAAGTGCCGGATGATCGACAGAAATGCCGAACAGCCCCGTACGACCAGATCGCTTTTCATTGAAGAGGTAGCGAAAGTGCGGAGTGTGTACGAGGCCCGCCCACCGGTGCCAGATTGGTTTAGCCTCTTTGACGCGTGCTTAAACCTACCGCACTTTTAGATTGTGTAAATATGTAAATATCGCTGTTTATGCGTTGGGTGAATGGTAAATTCTAGCCAATGTAACCTTTTACTTTGTACAGAACTACTAAAGATGTGTGTTTGTCGCCCCACGTGATTCACGTGCGCGTGTGTGAGATTCTGGTGACTGGTGGCCTGTGCCTGTGCTCCATTGGTTAGCATGTGTGGGTGGGACTCTACGTGCCATGTTGTGTGCGGTGGACTGTGACTTTTGGACATTTTGTGTTGTTTGTGTGTGTACTGTTGGACTTGGCTGAATAGCCATTAATAAATTTCCATTTATTAAAGAAAAAAAATCGGTGGCCGAGTGGGCTAGTGCACACCAGGGTGCTATTCTGGTCGCAAACGGGTACCTTCTTCGAGTGTGACGTATCGAGAAAGAAGGGGCGGAGCCTCAAACTAGAATGATTCTTGTTTGAGGCTCCGCCCCAACGTTCGGGTTCACGCACGCGGTCAGCTAGAATTTGATGATCCCCCTACGTCGCGATGACGTGTCCACGCAGTTGGGGCGCAGAAATCCCCGCATTTCCCCTGTTCTTTTTGTTATCTTCTTTCTTTCCTTCGGGAGTTAGAACGAGCGAATAACCAAGGAAAGGCTACCTTCCGTAAAATTGAAGGAAACAGAGAAAAATAATATTATCCTTTTATAAAATACGAAAGATTATTTCAATAATTATGACGTAAATAAATTTAGCTAAGATATATCTGCTTGTTTTCTCGAAGTCTTTCGCTTCACGGTCTTTGAAAACAAACATGGCGAAAACCGTGGTAACGACCTTGTGGTGTTTATGTCTCGTTTGTGTCGTTTGTTGCTTTCCCTGTTTTTGCACGATACGTTGGCATTACGAGGAAGAAAATATTATGCGAAGGCACGCTGCAACACCGATCATCCTCTGTGAAGCCGCCGTGAACATAAGCTGCAAATGAAATTTCCTGTTTGCCTGTGAAAGAGACTCCAAACTGACGACGACTCTGTGGTAATATATGACAAGTCATGAGATTGACGCAGAGTGCACCGGTTATGAACCTGCTGTGGATGATGCAGGAAAGTTTCTTCGGGCAGTTTTAATAATGCTTTGCACCCTTTGCTCACTGCAGTGATTACGACGGTAGTACCCATAAGCCATGCTCTTCTCTTTCGGCGCCGAAGAAATGGACGCGACCGCGTAATCTCGGGCAGTCTTTTTTACGTATTTTTTTTTATTCGCAGAAAAGCTCGTGCAAAAAAATAGAAAACGGATTTCACGTTTTCACACGTCCCTACATAGGTACCTTGCTATCCGATTGGCTTCATTGCGCGTGACGATTCAACGCTATTTGCCATGGGAACGTTCGTGAAACTAGAAAGCCTCTGTTTGCCGCTAACAGTCATTTTTCGAGTTCGGGTTGTGACGACAAAATGACGTAAGAACAAGAATGCACGGGAGTATTTGCATTGTTTTAGCTCGACAACCGTACCCTTGGCGAGAGAAACTCGAAAGAACATGGCCGCGATGCTCGTCGGATCGACCGCGGCTGGGGTTTGACATGCGATCGGTCACTAGATCAACGCTCACACGAATGCTTTCGTGCTGTTGGATGAGCCCATTCAGCGGCAGGACCGGGTCGAAGAGCACAGTGAGCTGGCGTTCGACGTCTCCGATATAACACTTGGCGAGATGCAAGACTTGGCTTCTCTTTGTGCCGGTGTTATGAAGCTTGAAAGTGGTGGTGTTGTTGTGGCTCGTACGGTCGCCTTGCTGAGATTATGAAGACGGTAATAGACCTTCATTCAGCGTTGCCATGCGTCCAGATTCAAAACCTCACCTTGACACAAAGTGAACAGCGCTTCCGCGAGCACGGAGGCAGCAGCAAACGGTCTGAGAAAGATATGTGCCGCCGCCAAAACCGCCAGCGATCGCCCCAACGGCAAGAAAACAAACGACACGCTCATTGAGGTTTGTGTAGTGCTGACGGCTGATTCACCGGACGACAAAGGTTAATGATGTAGAACTCAACGTAAGTTTGCCAGCGTTTTGCAAAACTAACGCGTTTCGTTGAAAATTTAATTTGTGTAATTCGTTAACGCCTTGAAAGTTTGGCGGGGACCACATTGTGAACGCAGCCTTCACACAAGTGTTTTCTAGCAGTGTGTGCGTTGCCTGCATGCATATAAAAACAGAAACACTGCCTATATGGTGCATAAAATAAAGAAAATTTTGCTTATCTTGATAATGTTGACTATCTATTGAGTGCTGTTGATAGTATGCGACTGGCGTAGCCAGGAACTTTTGAGGGGGTGAGGGTGGAGGGAGGTTGAGGTGGCTGGGATGTTCATGACTTGGAGTGGGGGGATTCGTGTGTATATTCTAGTGCCCGCCGGATTTGGGGAGCGAGGGGCGAAGCCCCATAAGCCACCCCCGTCCCCCCCCCCCGGCTGGCTTTGCCACTTGATGATACCATAAGGGAGCATCGTACATTCGCAGGCTGCCATAGGCATGTGCATAACCACTGAGCTCGTACCACAATGGCAAGATAGTTGCTCACATTCTTCACGTTACGTAGCAGTTCTTTTTAGTACATATGCTCGCTTTTCCTTCACATATCTACTCTGCTTCCGCTTGTCGTTTATGCTTGATGGTGATAAGTCAACTGTGCGTATTTGCTCTGCATCACAGGCAAATTTCAAAATCAAGCTCGCACTACTCTTTAATTTCAATGAGTTACTGTCACTTTTGAAACGACAATGTATTTAATCGGTATCATAACCTTTACATTAAACACACGTGTGTTGAATGTAGGACAATTGTATATTTTCTTGTTTTTCTTGGTCACGGAGATGACAACCATCCACAAGATCGCACTGGCTAAATTCTCGTCTACAGTGGGTAACAATGTTACCATATTCTTTCAGACTAAATTCCTGCAGTCTAAACAACTAACGATTCATTTTAGGACACACCTGTTCGTAGTTCATTGCAGGGCATCGAAAAGTGTTTCTTATGACTGTCCGATGACTGACATGCAATTCCAGAAGCTTGGTGTGAAAAGGTAGAATATCAAATTGATACAATAAAATGCCATCAGCAACCCATCCAGATTTTATTGCGTGATTGACAGTAGCTACAAACCGCAACAAATGGTAACCTGAAGACATAGGTACTAAGCGTGCACTAACTTCGAAGCGGTAGAAACCCTGAAGTTTTAAAGTCAACTTACCAGCAAGTTGTTAATGGCAAAGTGGTGTTTGCGTCAAAGTGTTGGAGTCCTTCAGAACGGTGACGGTCTCCTTCAGACCGATGATGATGGTTTCAGTTAGATTCTAGGTTCAGGCAACTCACTCCACGACGTCGATGTGCTTGTCGTGGTGGCGACAAAAGCCTTCCTTCGCACATGCCTCAGCTGCCTCGGTCCGGGGTTTTGTCGACCCAGCCGTCTCTTCCCAGCCTGTTGACAGCGACACTCGCGACAGCCGTCACGGCTCTGATGACCATCCCCTGGGCATTAGCTATGTGATCATAGGGGAAACCGCGCCCTTGTAGTTTCCCGCTGCGAAAAATATCAGTACGATTCAATTAGTCTGCTGCTGCTCGACGGTCATCATCTCTCATCGTCGCCGTCTCTCGTCGCGAAGCTTGTCACACTGCGATCACACGGTGCTTTTCGACAAGCGGTATTTCATTTCATTTATTGACCTCAAATCGCCCGAAGGCATTACATGAGGGGGAGGGTACAAGGTGACTATATTCTAATACAAAATACACGCGAATGTGAAAAAAACAAAACATCAACACGTACTTAAAAAAAAAAAGCATACAGTATGCTTCAACCAACCAAGCAGACGACAGTCAGTGGTAACGCAAGCGCATATACCAATAAAGGTAAAACATGCAGGTAATGTACACGCACAATACGCGTATTAAAAAAAATTAGTTACTGAACAAAGTTTCACAGGCGTCTCTGAAAAGAGCGACATCCGCCAGACCCGCAACGGATTCAGGTAGACTGTTCCAGTCTTTAATGGCTAATTGCAAAGGCGATTCCGAAAATTGTTTGGTGCGACTAGGTGATAATCTTATCTTGAAGGGATGATCAATCCTAGGAGAAATACGGTGCGGAGGGAGCAAAAGTAGTTTCTTGAGTTCCTGGTTGAAGTAGTAGATTTTATGTAAAAATAAAAGCCTCGCCTGTTTACGCCTGCTACTCAGTGATTGCAAACCTGCTCTCGATTTCAGGGCAGTTACACTGGATGAGTGAGAGTAGTCTTTATAAATAAAACGCGCAGCTTTGTTTTGTACGGACTCTAGCTTCTGTGTAAGATTTATTTGCCATGGGTTCCAAATCACGCTAGCGTATTCAACTTTAGAACGAACAAATGATGTGTATGCAAGGGTGCGGACTTCTGGAGGAGCTAAGTACAGGTGTCTTTTCAAGTATCCCAACGATTGGTTTGCCCTACCCACAATAAAGTCTATGTGTTCCTTCCAATCCAGTTTTTCTGTTAAGATAACGCCAAGATACTTATACTTTGTTACCCTTTCAAGATTTGTGTTGGCGAGTGTATAATCAAAAGTAACATTGCTTGTCTTGGTCGAGAACGTCATGACTTTGCTTTTTGATACGTTAACACACATTTGCCAATCCGTACACCAAGCTGAGATAAAATCAAGATCACGCTGCAGTTGCGAAGCATCGTCCGAGTTACGTATTTGCCTATAAATAACGCAATCGTCAGCAAACAGTCGAATTTTAGAGGTTATGTTTGTCGGGAGGTCATTGATATAAACAAGAAAAAGAAGCGGTCCAAGAACTGAGCCCTGTGGAACTCCAGATATTACATTTATTGTATTAGAAGTTTCTTTGTTAATGGTTACTGATTGTGTTCGGTGTGAGAGAAAATTAAGGATCCAATTGGTGTACATAGGGTGAAGATTTAGACTGCCTAACTTTTTTAGTAACCGCTGGTGAGGAACCCTGTCAAAAGCCTTAGAGAAATCTATAAACACAGCATCTGTTTGAACCCTAGAATGAATAGCTTCATGGATGTCGGTAACCAATTCAAATAACTGCGTTTCACATGATTTATGTTTACGAAAACCGTGTTGATTGCAAAAGAGCAGGTCGTTGTCTGAAAGGTGACTCATAATGTTACTATATAATATATGTTCTAAAAGCTTACAGGGGATACTAGTCAGTGATATAGGACGGTAGTTGTTAGGAGAATTTTTGTACTGACTTAAATATTGGGAGCACTTTTGCATGCTTCCAATCTTTAGGAATGACTCCTAAGTCAATACTCTGTTGGTACAACAAGCTCAGGAGACTACTAGAGTACGGGGCAGTTAGCTTAAGCAATTTGGCAGTGATATTGTCATTACCTGGAGAAGAGTAATGAGGAAGATTGTCGATGAGTTTGCTTATACCAAGAGAAGTAAGGCTAACTTTGTCTAGAAAAGGAATGTTGACATCGGGATCACAGGTTGGCTGTAGGAAAATCTCACTGGCGAATACTTCTCCAAAGAATACGTTCAGAGAGTTGGCACATTCAGAATCAGACATAGGGTTACCTTCGTCGTTAATAAGCGCCTTAGGGGTCCCCGTGGCCTTCGGAGGCCCAATAGTTCTCCAAAATTTTCTTGGATTGAATTTCAACATATCTTTAAGCTTTACTCCAAAAAAGTATTCTTTCGCTCTTTTCACTTTTTATTTTACATATTTTTTGTTGTCGTCAGAAACAGTCGTCGTGCATCGCGAAGGTAACCGGGTGCTCGCGGATAACCCGTCATTGTACGCGTTGGTCCAGACATCGTTGCGCAACAAGCATCGCCGCCATTTTCTACGCTCTAGAATCCTGCCCAAAGCTTGTTCCCCTTCGTGGTTGGCTTGCACTGCGCAAGCGCGCCTGCTCGACAGGGACGTTGAAAGCCCGGAGCACGTTCTTGTAGCTCCTACACTCCCACTAGCTCGCCCTCATAGTGAAACAGAGGGTACGGTGTGTCGAGTAATACCGCAGTTAATCTAGTTACGCGACTTCCGCCATGTGCTACGTAGGTCGGACGTGGACATAGGTCACTTTGTCGTCACAGTCCGAACTCGAAGAGCGACAGTTACGGCAAACGGTTGCTTTCGTGTTTCGCGAACGTTCCCATGGGAACCGCGTGGAATTATCGTGCGGGCTGCGGCCAATAGGAGCGCGCGGTTCATAGGGGGAAGAGTTTTCGAGAAACACGAACGTGACCGTTTGTGACCAGAATAGCACCCCAGCTTGGAGCACGTGGAGCGAAAGCTCGCGCTGCAGAACCCAGGATCCTGGGTTCAATCCCCACCCCTGCCCGTCTCAATCTGGATGGGCATCGTACCGGCGAGCGGTCGTGTATCAGTACTGCGTAATGCACGTGAAAGACCCCAGGCTAGCTGTTGTACTGCTCTGACTAAATTGCTCATCTATAGCGAGTGACTCGTCGCAACTTTGAAATGGCTGACGAACTACACGCTGTATAAATATCCACACAACCCCAATTGTTGTCCTGAAATATCTTGAACCGGTTTATGCCGATCCTTAGTTTTATCGTGATTCCACTTCACTGCTCCACCATTTTTTTTAAATTATTTATTGCCGTCAACAGTCGAGCTCCGGTACCACGGCACGAGTCCCCGGTATGTTAAAATAAAATCCTACAGGACTTGGGCTGTACTTGGTCGTGCATGCGCAGTCGAGCCCACGGTCACGGTAGTACGGTAACTGTTTGCTTAAAGTCCCTACTGACGTCAGCAGGGAGTTTATGTGGACCGCGTTCCCCCTCCGCTAAGCCCTACGCAACGAAGGAGCCGCTACTGCTCCTGCGCGCCGATAGCCTTGACTGTAGAGTTCCGGATTTCGTAGCGGGTTGCGGAGGGCGTTGCGGGACGGCGAAGACAGTCTGCGAAAACTCCCTAACTATTCTTAGCAGCATTACGTTGTGATACCACCAACGAGTCTCCGCAGTATATTAGGCCTTATAGCAAAAAATTATTTAAAATACATCTATATTTTTGTCTTTATTTTTAGAGTTAGGGCTTTCCATGTTTCCTAGACGTGGAAAGGGTTCACTTCATGCTGCGCGGTCGAGCGTAGTCATATACATTTGTGTGAATGCGTCTCTAGTTAAAACAAAGGAAGTTCTAAATGCATAAAACAAATAGAAAATATTCACTGGCAGTGTTTGGTAAAGAGGTTGGTGCAGAGATACTCGAAATTGTATTTTGAAATACTAATACTGGGATACAAGATGAAGGGCTGTAGGACTATTCGTCGAAAGACAATTCGTAGCAGGGCAACTCGTAGCAGGGCAATTCGTCGCACAGGGCAATTCGTAATAGAGCAATTCTTAATAGGGTAATTCGTCATAAATTCAATAACTTCGCGAAATGTTTTTTTTTTTCATACAATACTTGGGGAATTAGTACAGCCGTGTCTATCGATGTGCTGAGACAATTTTGAGGCAAATCAGCGAACATGAAAATATTGCCGGAGTACCCCTTTAACAACGCGAAGCTTAGAGTCAATAGTTATGATCTTTGCTTTCCAGGTCTCTCTTCTTCGACATACCCAGTAGATGCTTTGCTCAGACCTTCGGTTAACAGTATATAAAAAATCCTTCGCAAACCAGCATCTCCCCGCCTCTTTCAGTCCTGATGACTTCATAGCGACTGCCAAAATAAACGCTTAGACCAGTTATTTTATAGCATTTGGCTGGTGTACGAACGTGCCCTCGGAACAAAAAAGATATGAATGACAAACAGGTTTTATAAACTTTATCTTGTAGGTCTTGAAAGTTCGTTCTGGACTTTCTGAAAAAAAGATAAGCGAAAACTAAATAACAAAGAAGTACCAAAGAAATAACAAAAAAGTTGCACGCTTGCTGAACCACTCAAACTGTTGGCCCGGCGAACAAACAGCCTCCCGTGCACTGTCAGCTTAAGGGTGAATAGAGTATAGAAACCGGACAAAGGATCTTGAACTATCCAATCAGGATACAGCACAGCATGCATGTTTAGAAGAACAGCCTCCGACGTTTCCGAAACTCCAAAAGAACGCAGACAACAAGGCGGGGTTCGAACTTTTCTTGGAAGGCTTCTGAACTTCATATTTTATACATACACGTTCCATCCCCTCCCCCTTTTCCAAATTCCCCTAAACTTTCCTAAAAAAAAAAGAAAACTTAGTTTTCGACTATACTTCGTTTCACCTTCCGTCCAGACGCAGTGGATGCTACGAGGGAAGGGGACCAATCAAGCAGCGTCAAAAGTGCGAATCACTAGGCTTGTTCTGTTTATGATTGGTTCAGCGATGAAAACCACAGAGAGAAACATTACGAACACCATGATGGTGCCCTTTTGACGCTGTCTGATTCGTCATATAATCTCGTAGCATCGGCTGCGTCTGGACTGAAGGTGAAACGAAGTATAGATGCTCTAGCGACGAATAGCCCTATGACGACATGATAAAAACAAAACAGCGCAAAGACAAGGACGAAGTAGAAGGAACAACAGGACACAGCGCTGACTTTCAACTGAAGATTTATTCGTGTAGGCATCTGTTATAAATAGCAAACATTCCACCCGAAAAAATCAAGGAAAAAACACAAAAGATATATACCATGTCACGTTTTCAATATAACACTGTCACTGCTTTGCCCTCATCGTTCTAAGAACTGCCGCTCCTTATCCGAAAGTACGAGTGACGGGGCACTAACACAGTCAGGACCCAGTCGCGCAATATCACGTGCTTCTATTATTTCCCGCGTCACTCTGTCCTTATTTTTAAAAACCACTTGGCATCTCTCGAAGGCAGGAATGCACCCGCAATCTCTGCAGTGCACGCCTAAGTGCCCTGACACGACTTTAAAAACGTTGTATCGATGTTCTCTGAGTCGATCGTTTAAACATCTTCCCGTTTGTCCTATATATCGACGGCCGCAAGATAAAGGAATCGAATAGACCACTCCTTGCACACAAGAAACGAACTGATTTTGGTGTTTCTTAGTGCACACGATCTTGTTGTCAACATCTGAATTTACTTTTCTGCAAAGCCCTGCCAACTTATTAGGTGCCGAAAACACAACCTCAACGCCTACTCTACTTCCCACTTTCTTCAGGTTATGTGAGATACCATGAAGATACGGTACAACGGTGACGTTTTTGTTCACTTGTCTAGCCTTCAGGGTGGAGTTACTTCGCCTTTTCTTTAGTAAGGTCTCAGCCACTGCAGTTAATAGGTACACCGGATAGCCAGCAGTCCGGAGTCTAGAAGCTTGTTCATTAAAACTTATATCAACCTGGTGCGAGCACGACTTGTCCAGAGCATTTTGAAAACACAGGTTAACTATCCCTCGTTTTACAAGTTTAGAGTGAGCCGAGGTGAACGGCAGAAGTGGTTTATTGCTTCGTGGTTCATATCCCCAACACGTGTGAGCATCACACAAGTGAAGACGGAGGTCTAAAAACCTAATGGAGCTATTTATAGGCAGCTCATGCGTCAAAATGAGTGGTTCAAGGCTATCGCTGAAAGTAGTTAAAACAGACGAAACTTCTGCTCCGAAGGCCTCTTTGTCACAATCTAATAAAACCAAATAATCATCCACAAACCTAAAAATTCTTGCAACCTTAGAACCTTCAAGCTTTGTCAAAAGAGCTCTATTATAAAATGCGAGATAAATGTCGCTCAGCACGGGAGCTATGCACGATCCTATACAAACACCATTCTTTTGGATAAACACATTGTCATTCCAGGTCGCAGACGTCGACTTCAAATAAAACGCCAGAAGCTCTAAAAACTTGCTCACACTAAAAACTTGCTCACACTTGTCCTATGACGAATTGCCCTACGCGACCAATCGCCCTGCTACGAATTGCCCTCGTTACGAATTTTCTTTCGACGAACGGCCCATAGCCCAAGATGAGAGACAGCTAAAATACTGGTGCTTAAATACATCTTTACAAAAGTATTTCGATACGTATCAGGAATACGTTTAAAAAATAGAAAATACAAGGCGTGAAGTTGGGGTAGTTGGTGCATAAGGCAAACTTGGAAACAAGTGCGACATCCCCCGTCTTCCGCGTCGGGACACCTTGCAGTTCACTGTGACAGGTGTTCGTGTTGTCCGGTTATTACGGAGACTAAGATTCTGGCTGGTCACCACAACAAAGTGACTAGAGAAATCGATAAGGCGTTTTTTTTTTTCATTTCTATCTACGGAGCGGACATGTGTGTTAGTGCCCCGTCCGTAGCTTTCGCGGATGACGAAGTGTCTTTCATAAAAAAATTTGGCAGATTTGTTTAAGTGCTCCGGCGTGCATCAAGGGGGTGGATTATGTTTTATCTATCTTGCATCTTTTATGTTTTCCTTTCTGTTTCTCGCAGGAATAAACTTCAATTGCCAGTAAGCGTTGCGTTTTTTTACCTATCGTTCTTGTCTTTTGTTTTATTGGCGCTGTTTCCAAGTTTTTAATAGAAAAATATTGGGAGATACAAATTCAGGAATACATTTTATCGGGACAATAATGCTCGTAAATCTTTTTTTTTAAATAAACATTTGTGTGATGTTAATTCGTATATTACAATAAACAAATAAAATGTTTAAAACAAAGACGAAACAACTTTTTTTACATATTTTATAATCTCTCTATGAAGGCAAAACAATACAAAAGTAAACATACAACTTTTTTGGTACACTCGGCTACATTTGATTAGAAGTAACTTTTTTGAAATAGGTTTTTGGTCAGCCGCTGCCTATTTGGGCAAAGAGTCATGCTAGCGAACGAGACTAAGCTTTCCACAGGCTAAGTCAGCGAACACTGGTTCATATCAAGAGAAGCGAAGAGCGCTTTCATGTTGCGAATGTTCTAGATCATGCAAAAATTGTTTTTTCCGGTTTACTATGTATACCAGGACCAGTCTGGCACACGATACTGAAAAAAGTAATTAAATTTACAATTAGCCATGGCTAAATCTAACTAATTACAGTTACAATTACACTTCCATAAGAGTAAGTGACCATTACTTAAAAAGTAATCCGTTACTTTTGCGACATTACTTTCAACATTACTGTCCTAGAATAAGAAACAAGACACAAGTATTATGGAAGCGCTCTAGAAAGTATCAGGACATCTTGCCTCCTTCTACGTGAAGATGTCGTCCACCGAACTAAGCTCCTTTTCAATCCACCTTTTCTCCTAATAGGCTAGAAAACAAGTCGTTCGCAAGGCCTCCCCTACCCGCTCGACACCCAAAACGTCAGCTATATCCGGTTCGTCCATTGAGACGCCGTGTCATAAGTACGGCTCCACCAAACTTCACTTTTCTCCCAATTGTAGATTATCTTTGTCCCTGAAGTGAATACAAAGAAGTCATTTACTCTCTTCTCTGTTTTTGGTGGCCAGAAGGAAGCAAAGAAAGAGTAAAGACACAAAACAAAAAGAAGCGCACAGATCCACTATACCAGCTCGTGTGCAATTTGACTTTTTGCTTTTGTACTTATGTTTTTTTTTTTTTTTGAAGCATTTTGAATTTGGGAGTTTGCCTAATGTTGTTTTCACGGAGACTCCGGTTCATTGTATCAGTGTGCTTCCCACTTCGTTGTGGCAAGCGGACGAGCTACACATTGCAAACCAAACCGCACAAAAAAAAAAAAAGAGTTGAGGAGACGTGAAGATAGGCTTTGAACATCTAAAAAATGCCACTCCTTGCCTTTTTGTATTTCCATGTGACAGTGTGATTCCGGTAAACCTTACACCGACAAGAAAAGAAATTACGATATTTTGGTCAATATTTATAGTTCCCGGCGTTTGTATCCACGAACGAAAACAAAAATATCACAGATTACACTCATTCTTTTACGTAAAAGAGTACGAATATTCATCTACAATTACTTTCCAAGATATGTAATTATTCCTTTACAAAATTAAAGATAAATATAAGGGATTAAAAGTAATTTCGTTACTTGTAACAAATTACATACAAATCTGATGAGAACCTGGCTCGGAGGTGGTAATAGGTAGGCTACGTTGACAGTGTTTCTACTTACAAGGGAAAAAATGAGTCTTCTGGTGGAAGGAAAAAAACTTATACTAACTGTGAGGTAAAGATCAAAGTTTAACTAGTACGTTCTCGTGCCCAAATATATTTTCGTGTAGAATTGCCGTTTTCCTTTGAACAATAATACTGTGGGAACTAAGCGAGTGCTCAATAAATTGTATATACTTTCCATCAATAATGCAGTGCAGTTCTCCGTTAGATATATTTCACGACTTCAAATCAATATCACATGAACCTCTAAATTTGTTTTATATATGTAAAAATGTCCCCAAAAGGTCAGCATCCTCTATATTCTGTTCACCCCAGTGATATCTAGTAGAGGGCTGGATGGCGCATTGTGCAAACAGGTGTCAAGCCACCCGAAATAGGCGGCTTGTCCCGGAAGTGAGCGCTTGACAGGCTTTCCTACTCTTACGAGCGGTGATCCGAACAGTGTCCAAACCGCTTAATTTTCTTTTGTTATACCAAGGGAGCCTGCTTGTTGCGCATTAGCACTCATGCAGTCCCCAACATGTCTTCTTGAAGCCATTTGATGTTTGAGAATCTCGAGATTCCAGTTGATTAACTGTACATGCCCCACGTTCAAACGCCTCATTCCGAAGATTGAATATCAAAATGGATTATTAAAACTCGAGTAAAAATGCAGGAAAGCGCGAACCAAAACATAAACCAAATGCACTATAAAACCGAGCAGACACTCGACTCCCGGGACAAGCATCAAACTTCCGGTGGCTTCACTGGCGCCCACTCGGAACGCGGCTAAGCGCCGTCCAGCCCCCTTTAGCAAATATCAGTGGTACACCCCAAAACTTACAGTGCGGTGGAAGCCACTCTCTCACCGTACCAGTCAGTCGCCTCCTTTTTCCCCTGCCACGCCCTCTGCGCGTGGGTATGGGCGGGAGCGCGATCAAGTGACGATTAAGAGACGCATGAAAGGTTCAATGAGGGCGTAGCTTCCAGTACACTGTTAGCAGTGTTCGGAAGTACTTCAAGTACATTGTACTTGAAGTACTACTTCAAGTAGGTTTAGGAAAGTTGTACTTTACTTGAAGCACATTATCTGAGTATGTACTTGTACTTTACTTGAAGTATTTTTTTCTGGTACTTTTTGAGGAAAGTACAATTCCCGACTTCAAAGTACATTCCCCAAATTTGATTTTGTTAAATTTGTATCACGAAATTATGCTTTGTCAACTCCGAAGAAATACTGGGAGGAATATTCTACTCTCACCAGTAACATGAGCAGACGACGCATCACTCTGTTTGTTCTGGGGGCGGCTTTCTTGTAGCTTTTGAACTCTCGCTACTTCTCGGTTGGTCAGCGCAAGCGAGGAGGTTTAAAATATTAGGAGAGAAAAATTAATCATGATGTGTAGCACCTGAGACTGTGGTGCGGAAAAATTCAACTTTCAATTAGAAAGCAGAAGACAACAGAGAGGAGAACGTCGCAATGTTTTGAGACACTCGACCTCGTTTGTCTTTTCCCTTCGACTTGAAAAGTTCCTTAATATTTTTGCACCCCAATCACAGGTGTCACATTATGTTTAATTATCAAACAGCTGCTGCTTTTGCATTAACTGTTGCTTTTCATTAAGGAGAGGACACTCCTTTATGAGTGGATTGCTTGCGGTAGCTATGGGGCTGACGTTATGCTTTCTCCTAGTACATTTAACCTTTCTGGGTGCAACAATCTAGTGCAAGCTGTGCCAAATTCAGAAGAGGGACATCTGAATATGATTCCATTCCTGGAAAATATCTGTCTACTGTGGCCACTTGACTTTATCAAATATTCGCCGCTGTTTTTGTAAACAGTGTCATGCACCCTAATCACCCCTGGGCAATGCATACCAGTTAAAAATTCGCTGTATAGGGGAATGAAAGGGCATCATGTAAGATTCTGTTGAAATACTTGTACTTTTACTTTAAAAGTACATTGTATTTATAGTACTTTACTTCAAGTACATTGTGTTTGGTGTACTTACTACTTTTGCTTCAAGTACATCCTGTCTCATGTACTTTGTACTTTACTTGAAGTACATTTTAGATGTACTTTACCCAACACTGTCTGTTAGCTTAAAGGTGAAGAGCACATTGGTTCCATGTCGGTACCTTTTTCTGGAGTCGCTTCAATGTCGCCTTGGAATGAAATGATGCTACTTCTTTATACCTGATGATCTGAGGGAAGAAACTTTGCACTCGCACTAGTAAGTGCTTCTGGGAGTGCAGAAAGCAGTTGTGAACGTCGTAACCGACTGTGCCTTCAACGTTTTGACTCGACAAAAATAGATACCCAACTGAAGCATTCCGATGACTCATGTCATACTTGCATAACAGCAAGGGGAGTAACCAGTCGCAGCTATGATGTTCAAAACAAACCTTGGTTTGCTAGATGGAAAATTAACCTTTCTTTCCCAAGGGGAACCATGGGGTGATGCGGAACATCGTGTTGGTTCCGAGGAAGAGTCAGTTGAGTGCTGACGCTCGAGAGATGGCGCCACCGACTGCCCTAGCGTTACCCCTACGCGAGCCTTCGTCGCGGCTCGCGGCAGAGAAACTTGGAACGCTCGCCGCTCGCCGTTTATTTTTTTTCACACTTGAAGGAGAGGAGACTAGAGGAGAGGAGGTTGCGCGTGCGCGCGCGGTGTGAGTAGAAGCAGAACGCACGCGCAGTGCACGCAGCTGGCAGAGAGAGAGACGGAGAGAGTAACGCGCAGCTGTTGGAGAGGAAGTGAGGAGGAGTTGCGCGTGCGTAGTGGGAGTGCTGGGACTACGAGGCCGCAGGGACATAGACCCGGTTTCGCAAGAGAGTGCTCCGGCATCTAAAAAGGCCTCAAGGCTCTGTTTACTGTACCTCCTACTGATCTCAAGCACGAAAGAAAAAAGG
>JAZHYW010014221.1:0-47136 GCA_037355805.1 Ixodes ricinus
GCCTTCTACGCAAAGGCCAGGGTTCGATTCCTGTGCACCTACACATTACGATAATACTTTGTAATGTGATGTTCTGGTGAATTCGAGAACCGTCTTGCTGATTCGAGGTTAAGACGTTCCACACACCTGAACCTTCTGCCGCATGTTCCAGAAGCCACGCGGGTACAAAGGGGCTCCGCGTGTAGCCCGGAGTCAGTTTCGCGGCGTTTCGATTCTGCACTTTCGCCGATTTCGACGCCACGCGACGCTCGGCTGGCATTATCTTTGTTTCCTTCTTTATTTTGGGCTGAGGATGCCCCCCATTAAACGTTTCAGTTTTCATAGTTATTCCTTGTTTGTCACCTCGTCGTTTTCAATGACATTTTCGTTGAGTGCAGGGTACCATCCTATGCCCGTCACACAGCGTACCTACGGTGTGCGAGTGAGGTGTCAGCCCCGGAAGGCTACCTTCGCCGAACGCCAGGCCCAGAAAAAGCCGTCGGATCGGTCAATCCCAGATCGGGCCCCTTGCCCAGGCGGAGAAGAAAATACCGACCATGACCACCGCACCGTCATCATCACTGCCGTCGCTCCCGCACTCCAACGCCCTTTCACGGCGGAAGCCTACGAGGATGCCGAAGACTGGCTGCAGCATTACGGGCGTGTAGCTCGCCGCAACGGATGGACGGCGTTGGCATATCACTGAACCTGTACTTCTCGCTGGAGGGTACATCGGGCTGGATTTGAAAACCACGAAACCTCCTTCACTACATGAGGAGTCCTGCGTCGCCAGACTGAAGCGGACGTTCTGATTGTATACCACCGTCGCCAGCGAGCAGAGGACCTACTTCAAACAAGTGCAGGGCTAACGAAAATGACCAACGGTGAGGGCGTCCTGCGGCTAAGTGCCAGGAAACCGATCCGGGGCCGCCGAGGAAGAAACTTCGAGTCCTCATGCGTGGCGTCAAGGCAGAAATTTTCGGAGGCCTGGTCCGCAACCCCCGACGACCGTCGATGCTGTGAGCAGAGCCACCAACATCGAGCGCGCACTGACGGCCCAGGCAAGCCACTACCACCAGATCGCCGGCGCGCCTGCCGCCAACCGTCGCTGCTTCCTTCGTTCGAAGACCATGGCGCTGGTGCCGACGGCCTGGAGGAGATCGTCCGTGAAGTCGTGAACTCCGCAAGGAACGCTTCCGCGCGGATCGCCGTCCTGCTGTGCTCGCCGGGTTGTCCGGAAGAAGTTCATCCAGGCCGCGCGGCAATGGAAGTTCTCGTCGGCGCCACTCCCCGACCGCCACGCTGGTTACCGCAGCTGCGACGACCACCGCCCCAGCTCACGAACGACGCCACCCCGACGTAGGCCTCCAGTGCCACGATATTCCGACGCCAAGAAGATCGGGCGCACGTCCGCAGAACAAGCTGCGCCGCGAAGACCCGACGTGCTGGAGGACGACCCGATCGAGCGCCATTATGCGCTATCCACTGCCCGGGAAGCCGACCCGACAGTACTACCGCCAGCTGGGCCTGCAGGGGTTGCGCCCAACGACCCTCGACCGCGTCTCGGAGAGCGACCTCGGGACATCGAGGACTTACCTCCGCCATCTTCATCTCCTGGTCGTCTCCCGCCGGGATTCATTCGCAATCCTCGACGCTCGCATCGCCCTTCCGCCGGTCTCGCCGGGACAGCCTGTCACCCGTGGCTTCCCGTCCATACAAGAACTGGGCGCGGCAATGCCGGTGTTGCCGGGTGTGAACGGTGCCAAGATCCTCAAGATCGTCAGGAACGCTCGCTCTAACGCAACGCCGCGAAGACGACGTTTCTTTGCAACGGTGTCCAGTACTCCAACGTTATCGGCATCGACGGCCACGACGCGATGACGGCACTCGTCGACACCGGAGCAGACTTCTCCGTTTCGGGTGAGCTCTCTCGTCGCCTTCAGAAGAAAGTTACGACGTCGTGGGACGGACCGCAGATACGAACCGCCGGTGGACATCCTGATACACACTGTCGGCAGGTGCGCTGCTCCGCGTTGAGATCCACGGTGAAACCTGCCCTGTGAAGTTCGTCGTTCTGCAAGACTGTTCGAGGGACGATGTACAAGGAATGGACTTCTTGTGTAGATACGGCGCCATCATCGACCTTGCGGAGAACAAGCTGACGCTTCGAGCCTGTCCCATCGGCAGAAGATCCCAAAGCGACGTTGACGCTGATGCGGAGTCCTCACCAGCCACGTCAATCTGCCGCCGCTGTCGAATATCCACGACGTCGGGACGAAGCCACCTGCGGTGTAGCCCTGCTGGAAGGAAGCGTCCAACTTCTCCTAAGACGAGGATTGGCATTGCAAGAGGCGTAACCGAGCTCCAGGATGAGCCTGCCACTCGCTCTTGTCACCAACTTCCGGCAAGAGTCACAGCACCTTACAAAGGGAGCAACTGTGGGCTACGTCGAGAAATTCAGGACTTGACCGCTATCGCCGTGATCCAGAAGACGCCTCTCCGACGCGGCATAAGAGAACCACGCCGTCAGATATCGACATCGACCCAACCCTCCCTCACCGCAAACGACAGCTGACTGACCTCCTCGCCGAGTTCAATGAGGTCTTTGCCCACGTCATCAAGGTGCGCCGAGACGACGGTCGCGAAGCATCGAATGGTGCACTGATGACAACTGCACTTCCTGTTGCATCGGCCACCGTACCGAGTCTCTGTGAAAGAAGAGGAAGCCGTCAGGAAGCGGAGTTCGGAAATGCTTGATGACGACATCGTCAGCCCTCCAAACGGTCCGTTGGGCTTCCCCAGTAGTCTTGGTGAAGAGAAAAGGACGGAACACTGAGGTTCTGTGTGGACTATCGCCGAGCTGAACGCAGTAACAAAAAAGGGCGTCTATCCGCTGCCCCGCATCGACGACACCCTGAACCGACTGCGCCACGCCCGATACTTTTCGTCTGATGGACCTGAAACCGGGTACTGGCAGATTGAGGTCGACGAACGAGATCAATGAGGGGAACAGCCTTCGTCGCGGACGGACTGTACGAATTTGAAACTAATGCGATTTCGGGCTGTACGCCCACCGACCACCTTCAAGCGCGTTATGGACACCGTCCTTTCCGGCAGAGAATGGCAGAGCTGTCTCGTCTACCTCGACGACGTTGTGGTATTCGCAGGCAATTCGACACGAGCACCTGAGACGACTGCAGGCCGTGCTACGGGCCTTCAAGGCTGCTGGGTTGACCCTCAAGCCTTCCAAGTGTCAGTTCGCCTATGGTGAGCTGAAATTCTTGGGCCACGTCGTGAGTGCTCAGGGGGTAAGCCTGATCCTGCAAAGACGTCCGCTGTCGCCAGATTACCCAAACCATCAGACGAAAACCGTCCAGCGGAGTTCGCGCTGGGCTGTGCCTGCTACAGACGTTTGTTCGTGACTTTGCACGGATTTCTGCACCGCTGTTATCTGACGAAGGACGACGTGCAGTTCCAGTGGGGAAAGAACAGAACAGCGATTAAACGAACAGCAGAAGGCTCAGTCGCCCCTTTATCTCGGGCATTTCGATCGATCGGCGGAGACAGAAATCCACACGGACGCCAGCAATACCGATTCTCCGGTGCAGTACTCGTTAAGCGACAGGAAGGGGCCGACGATGGTCAGCCCACGCAAGCCGGGCGCTGTCTAAGGCAGAGAAACATTATTCAACGACCGACAAAGAATGTCGCGCTGTCGTCGGAAGAGTAACGAAGTTCCCGCCCATACCTGTACGCAGGATCCCGTTCCGCGTTGTCCACGGACCACCACGCTCTCTGTTGTCGCCAATCTCAAGGACCCGTCAGGACGCCTTTCGCTGGAGCCTTGAGCTGCAAGAATTCGACGTGACAATTGTGCGCAGTGCAGCGCAAACATAATGACGCCGATTGTTTGTCAGAACCCCAGTCGAATATCCTCAACAGCACCGACGACGACGATGACGCCCGTTTTCTCGGAGCAATTACGAATACCGACATGGGGCACTTCAACGAGACGACCCCGAGCAGCGCCGTGATCGAACACCTCGAAGGTCAGGAAGTTCTGTTCACCGATTCTTAACCCGAGACATCAAACTTCGTTCTGCGGCAAGGCGTGCTTTTCAGGAAGAACGCGGAACCAGCAACCCTGCTGGCTGTTGTTTGTTCCTGCCCCGGCTGCGAGAAGATATTTTCAAGCTTGCCACGACGACCCGACGGCTGGTTTTCGCCATTACAGCAGGACACTCGCCCAGTTCGTGACGTTACTGGCCGAGACTCCCGAAAACCGTCCATTTGTATACACGGTCGTGCCATGAGTGCCAACGACGTAGGAAGCCCCCCGACGAAGCCAGCGGGACTTCACCAGCTGATATCTGTACCCGACTACGCCTTTCCAGCAGGTCGGAATGGATTTCTGGGCCATTCCCAACATCGACATAGAAACCGCTGGTTATTGTCGCGACCGATTATCTTACGCGATACGCCCGAGACGAAAGCCCTGCCGTCGGGAACAGCGGTGGAAGTCGCCAGAGTTTTTCGTCAGAATCGGCTATCGCTGACATGGCGCCCCAGTCTGCGATAAAACGAAGCCGAGGTCATCGTTCTTGGCTCAGCTGACGCGGAATCCTTCGAGAATAGCCACACCAGCCATCGTCGGACCACCGCGTACCGTCCGCAGACCAACGGGCTAACTGGGCGGCAACAAGACGATCGCCGACATGATCTCCATGTGCGTCGACGTAGAGCACAAGACGTGGGACGAGTGACCGCCACGTCACGTTCGCCTGCAGCACCGCGGCTCAAGAGAGCAACCGGGTTTGCACCGAATTCAGGCTGGTGCACGGCCAGGAAGGTGACAGCCATGCTGGACGCGATGCTGCCCCATGAGCCAGTGGAGGACGGATCGAGCGATGCCCAGCGCGGTCAGTCGGGAAGGCGGAAGAGGCACGCGCAACTAGCCCGCCTTCGGATCCAGCGATCAACAGCGTGTCGACGCTCGCTTC
The DNA here is from genome assembly GCA_037355805.1 of Ixodes ricinus. Classification (NCBI taxonomy): domain Eukaryota; kingdom Metazoa; phylum Arthropoda; class Arachnida; order Ixodida; family Ixodidae; genus Ixodes; species Ixodes ricinus. Next base: position 4,980 of record JAZHYW010014221.1, read on the forward strand.
GTTACGCAATCATCCGGCGCCGCCGTCCGTCAGCTGCAGCCCGGAGACAGGTGTGCGGCTGCTGGACTTCAATGCAACCGCGGTCTCGGCGAAAAGCTTCTGAGGCGCTACCCTGGACCCTACAAGATCATCCGACCATCGGCGATCTGAACTACGGTCTTCCCGACGGAACAGCTACATCACCGCAAGACGTCTGCTACTGCAGGCGGAGTGGTGCACGTCGATGCGGCTGGAAGCCGTATTACGAACGGTGAACTTTCCACCCTCGTCGACGAGTGGTGTGGAACTGTGAACTGCGGCTCGCGATTCTGCTGTCTTTTGCTGTGGGATTTCTTTGCTTGTTTTTACTTTGTGCTGCATCGGGCCGATGCACTTTTTTAAAGGGGGAATAATGCCGCGGGCGCAGCTGACCGAAGTAAGGCAGCGCGCCCGTGGCCTTCGCAGTTATCGCGCTCGCCGCCTTCTGCGCGAGAGGCCGGGGTTCGATTCCTGGCCGCGTCTACGCTCTGATAATGCTGTGATCGTGATGTTCTGGTGAATTCGAGATACCGTCTTGCTGATTCGAGGTTAGAGTGTTTCCACGCACCGAAGACCTTCTGCGCCGCATGTTTCAGGAAGCCACACGGGTAAAAAAGAGGGCTCCGCGTGGCAACCGGAGTCAGTTTCACCCAACGTTCGATTCTGCACTTTCGCCGATTTCGACGCCCACGACGCTCGGCTGTTATCTTTTGTTTCCTTCTTTATTTTGCGGCTGGGTTCGCCCCGTCAAACGTTTCAGTTTCCTCAGTTATTCCTTGTTTGTCACCTCGTCATTCGTGACAATATGTGCAAGCGCCTTTTCAGCACATGGTCATATGTGCAAGCGCATATGATTTAGACGGTAATTTTTCCAAATGCCTCCATATGTATTGCATTCGTCGCTGTAAGTCCCGGCAAACACAGTGCTTTTTTTCCAGTGTACAACTGTTGGGTACGTTATTCCTTTGTTTGCATGTGTATTGTTATTTTTTGTGATGTATGAATAACATACAGCATTCCCTTGTCTTCAGGATTGTCATTTTGTTTTGCTTGTCATAGTTACAAAAATAAATACTTTTGTGTGTCAATCCCTGGTGTCGTCTCGTGTCGTCGCTTCAAAGTTAGCACAAATGTGAAAATATCTTCGGTTGTGTGAAGGGTCAGTTTGAATTATATGTAGCGCTGGATGACTTTTCTTCTGGTGGTGGGTGTCGCTTATAAAACAATTCTGTGCAATAAAAACCGTGCTAGTTACAATAACGCAAGCTCACGTTAAACTAGAGGGCGCATGCTACTGCCCGATACAAAAATACCACCAGTTTGCCTTGAATCATTCATTCATCTGGCCAGCGGTTACTGCATTACCATCCATTCATTCAACACTATTATCATCCGCGACACCAGAGAAAGGCGAGGGGCCCGTATCTAAACGCTCTGCAGTGACGCAAAGTACTAAGGTGACAATGTGATGAATTTATACAAAGGGTAAAGTTGCCTTACGATGGTTACAATGGAGCTTGCGCTTGAAAATGAATAAATAAAGTTGTGTTAAATTATGCATTGAATAATGAAAACAATGATGCCAAGACTTTAATGGCGCGTTTAGACTGGAAGTGGATCCGCAACCACGAAGCGGATCCTCGCGTCCTCAACCGCAAAGAAGCTGGGATCGAGCGGTTGGAGCGCCTTTTCGCAAACCGCTTAAGGACCGATTTGCCAAAACCTCTTTCGCGAACAGCGAAGCGGCAACCAATCGCAACGCGACGCTGACGTGACGTCAGTGGTTTTGGAAACAAGATCACATCTGTCGCTGGTGAGGCGTCCAAGGCACTGTAGTCCTAGCGTTGCACCAGACAAATCAACGAAGAAACGTGATGTTCGTCCTGTCCCTTGAATCCGCCACGAAAAGAATTGGCTTGTAATCTTAACGGGCTTCGCTCCGGTGATTTGTTTCGGGTAGGCGTTTGTTTATTATTCGGGTAGCCAAAGCCCGTCGCTCGCTGCCTTGTTAGTCTTTGCCCGTTGAACGTCTGAACCCGCACCTGATTGACCGAAATGACAGCTTTTGTACCCACTAAGACAGTCGCGTGAACTACTGAAAGCTTTTGACACCGTGCATGACCACCACGAAGGCAATAGAGACGTCGTGAGCCTAATTACGTAGTGAACACACTACCGCGAAGCTAGCAGGGTACCTGCGCTAGCTCGACCTGTAAAGTTTACTACTAGCAAAAGGAATCAAATGAACCTACTGAAGAAATAAAGTATACGTACCAGACGATGCATAGGTAGTCCATCAGGCGTTTATTTGAGCTCCATGTCAAACAAACAGTAGACACTCGATCGACATGCGAGTGACGAGTCGAGTGTCGGCCACGAACAAAGCCGCGACCGGCTTGCACCGAGCACATTTCCCGCACCACGGTCCACCAGTGCCGCCCACTACTGCGAAAGTGATAAAAGTGAACGACGAGGTGTGGAGACTGGCACCCTATCCCGAAAACTAGGTCAGGTATTGATGCGCGCAATGTCGAGGGAATCGCAGGCAAATTTTGCAAATACTTACGTCTTTTCTTTTTTTTTTCGCTGGCTGAATTTGTGATGCGTGCGAACAGCCTGAAGAAAAATCTTCAGAGTGTCAAAATAGCAACATTTTTTGCTTTGGATGGTGCATTAAACTGGATTTTGGCTTGTAACACAGGGTTGCCAAACGTAAGCCTCAAAAGATCACGTGTGATTGCCGAGAAACCGCCTACCGCGTCTCGATGTGTCTGAATAGGGTCGCTCGCGAACCGCATCCGCAACCGCATCGCAAACGCAGCTGAACCGCCAGTGTGACTGCACCATAAAAGACTTTTCATCGCGGTAGCTGTCGACAATAGGTTCGAATGTCCTCAAGGTAGGTGGATATTGTGGAGGTCAGCTCGGAGGGTAGTTAGCTCCAAATCTTGACTGCGCACATTAAGCAAGTGTCTTGATGACGTAGAATTCTTAAGATAAGCGGCCGTATTCTTCCTGTACAAGAATTGAGAGGGGGGGGGGGGCGTATGATCTTCATTGGAGTTCCCATGAGATTACAGAAGAGGCGGATGGAAGCTGTCTCTCGCCGGTGGGCCAGAGTGCGCCATTGCGCACCTTTGAGTAAGGTGGATGTATATATGTTTCTATACGAGGGCAGCGCAGATCGAGGGGCACTTCTTCTGTAGCGAGTGTGTAAGCAGCCGTCCGCTTGTAGGGATCTAGTTCGATTCCCCGGTCTCCTGTCTCCGGATGAACGTGAAATGGCAACCCATAGCTCTCGGCAGAAAGGGGTTCTTCCACTCACATTCTGCTAGGGGTTTCGGATTCGGGAAATGTCATCGAGGGAGCCTGGTAGGCGTGCGTCGCCACTGTATACACTGCAAGCCGATCATCCCAGCGGTGCTTGTCCACACCGCATACTGGGGACATCACCGTCGAATGTCGGATCCGGGATCGAAGTCCGGGCCATGTCACTGGGCCGTCGCCCAACTCGACGTCCCGGTGGCCACCACCGCGAGCGTCCGTCGTCCCCCTGTTCCCGCGCAAGCGTTCCTCTTCCGAGCTACCGTCGTCCATCTTCCCAGTTTCTTCTCTGTTGCCCTTGCTGCCGTCGCGCGCCAGACCGGAAGGCATCTTCTGTCCCCAACGTGGGGTCCGCTGCTGGAGCTCGCCGTCCGGCTCTGCCGCAGCACGTGCAGGCCCTCGACGTCGACGCTCTTCGGGAGGGTTCTACAGATATCTACCGCCGCCGTAGTCATTGTCTTCCACTGCAGCTGGGTCCCGAACGAGGCACTCAGCCGTCAAAGGCGCGGTCCTCGTTATGGAGGCGGCTGACAACATGTCCCCAGGCGCCGGCGTCCGGTTTTCGACCAGATGGGTGGCCAACGAAACCCCAAACGCTGCACACTATCGAGGGATTCTTGAAGCTACTTCTGATAACAACTACACAGGGGAGCAAAACTCTAGCTGTGGTTGTACCAGTCCGATGTAAAGATGGTTGAATGCGCTTGGAAAAACTTTACGCGTCGATTGTTGTTACGATGCCCAGTGTTCGGCGTGCCCTTTAGTTTTGTTATGGTACCTATACGTAATTAGCGAAGCTCAGGCGGTTGTTGAAGCTTACTCCCAGAAGTCTGGTGGAAAGATCTTGCTGGAGGGAGACAGTATCCAGGACGAGGGTTCTGGGTACTGTCCAGTGAACGTTGACTTGTATACGTCTTGCTCGTACTGCTCGCGTGTGTGTTCTTTGTTGTCTGCCTGCAGGGGTATTTACTGCTTTAAAATACCTTCCCGGGGAATCGATGCCTAAAATACCATAGACATGACTGAATCATAGAAGGTCCCTTAATTAGTAGTGGCATGAACCCTTTTTTGTCGACGGTCATCGGTTTAGGCGGAAAGAAGACGTAGTGGTTTCGCCCGAAGCTTTGTTCTTTAAACATTCACGAAGTTGTAATCTTTAATGGTTTTTCAATGAGCGACCGCCTATTTTAGGCGGTGAATAAGCAAGCACCTCCCAAGAACTCTGTCCGAATGCGGAACATTTTAAACCTCGGGCGGCCACTCGATTAAAACTGCAGGGCCCGAGTTCAACGAAAATGTCGAGGGATCTCCAGCCCGTGAAAAGCGCGGTGCCCCTTAAAAGCGGTATTAAAACTTTTCTTTTTATTTTTAAGACAAAGTGTTTTAAGGGCTGGATTATATGCAGGTAGCGTTACGCTCGATCGCAGCAAAAGCTGTTACACCCTGTGTAAGACAACAAAAAGCATACATATCCCATACCAGGCAAAGAGCATACAGAGCATCTAAAAGGCATATTAGTCATAATTAATTTTATATCTTTGATTATATTTCGGTATAATTAAGCGTAATCAGCGATATTTATCACGAGGCATTTAGCGGGAATCAAACCATTGATCGTGCCTTTGCTCGGCGGCCGGGGAGTAGGCGAACAGGGGAGTAAGCATCTGCACTACGCATGACTCAGAGAACCTGCGGTAGCGGAAGACCGTGAGCTGGCGCACATGGCTCCCGAATGACAAGGCGTAGCTCCACACGTGAACTCGCAACCCGACGGAATGGATGATAACGCACCAATAGAGAGCGCAGCGGGCGTATGGCGTGACGGCTCGGCACAGCCATACGCACTCGGATAGCTTAGCCGGCGCGATAAACCTCGTTCCCTTGCGTTAAGGCAAGGGAACGAGGTTGACATAGCGGACATAGCTAACGTCACCATTACACCACGGTGACACAGTACTCATACTCCACATTTATGAATAATATTAAACTTGTCTCGATCACTTTGACAGTCCAGAGGAGCGCATGAGCTTGTCCTGTGTGAAACGCACCCGAAACCGCACAATGAACCACGTAACCAAAAATAACAAACCCTGACGCACACATAATGCACCCCCGATACACTCTATGCTCATCGCATCTATCATAGTGCCCATTACTAGTTTTTAAGTCGCTAAAAGGCCTGGCATGTATTATACAAGAGCTCCTCTGAAAAGGCCTACTTCCCGCTTCTTAAAGGTGCCCTGAGGAGGTTTCTCAGATGGCCTTGATGTAGCGATTACTCACTCTGCGGCCACTAAGCATCCTGGAAAGCCATAAATTATAACGATGCGCAGCGGATTTCCTTATTAAAAAGCAATCGAAGATCGAACACCCCGAGGTTATCTCCGGCGATCGGAGGAGCATTTTTAAGCGAGCAAGGGCGACATGTGACCAATGAAAACGCGACATTTCGTTGAGATTGCAAGCTCTAGCTGTTATTGCAAAATGTGTCTGCTTTTGCAGATGATAAAAGCAAATAAGAGTAGGCGAAAATTGTAAATTCTTCTCGGAGAGGGAGAATATTACTGCAATAATCGTCTGAAAAACCGCGCACTGTGTTAATTTTTTTGTTTGTTATTTGTCTTCAGCGTGAGTGATGTGTCCGGTCGTCAGCTCTCGAGCACGCGCTCGCTGGGTTGAAATTTATTCCGGACTGTATGGGCAAGGAGCCGCGCGCATTCGAGATATCACTCCGCGGTTCCACCGGTCGGAGGCGCGAGGATTCTTTGCATGCCACTAACTGACACTGGTCCTGGTTTCGAAATAAGCTCCTCCAATCGCCGGAGATGACCTCGGCGTGTTGCGATCTTTGGTTGCTTTATTTATAGGGAAATCGGCCCCGTATTGTCATGGTTTATAGATCTCCACTATACTTAGAGTCAGCAGAGTGAGTTGTCGCCATATTTAGATGATCTCAGAAACCTCCTCATGGCACCTTTAGGTTGTGATATTCTTAGCTGCAGTGCGAAATAAAAGAAATGCCGCTCTTCGCTCAAGATGTGTCTCGTCATGGTTTTGATGCTGTCAGTGCGTATATATAGGGTACCTGAAATGCCGAGGCTGGTTCTAAAATGAGCAGTAAAAATCGGCGCCTGCACGTAGAAATCTAAATCTTTCGTCAACGGTATATCTCCCAGGTGGGTCTTACTTTGTAGAATTACAATGCGTAGCTAACTTTCTGTAAAAAATTGGGCCGAAAAACTTGCTAGAGTCGACAACGGAAGACGGGACAGACGACCAAATCGAGTGGCGGGGCGCGTTTGGCGCACGTATTAATAGATGGTGTCGGGAGCAACGCCGGAAGGACTGGTGCAGTTTCATTCGCTCCTTAGGCCTTATCCTCTACATCTGAATTCATTCCCCATTCCCCCTCATCCACTTCCCCTGTCGTGCCAGATGGTATCAACCAAGAGGCAACGACATTATCGCCTTTCTTTACAATAAACGTATTTACTACTACTAGCCGATCAGCGAAAGAATAATTAAGCAGACGACACGCAACGAAACCCGTCGGCAGCAAGGGCGCCGTCGTTATGCAAGAGCGTTTTTCTTTTATTGCCAAAAAAAATGTTTAGTTAGTGCTATAGTAGGTTACAAGTCAAGAAGATAGCGGCAAATGCCCCTCAAATGGAATCATATATCCCTCCGCCACCTCCGCATCCAATAGCGTCCCATCGTTTCCGTGACGTCGCGGCCAACGCGCGAGGAGGGTCTTGCCTTTCTGTACATATTTGCTTTATCTTTCGACTTTGACTTAGCATTGTGGAAGCCACGAGAGGGAGATTAGAGTTTTTTCCTCCGATGCAAACAAAGACAACTTTCAGGGATTAGCTTCCCCATCCGATTGATACAAAGGCTGCTTTCAGGGGCTCGGTTCCCTCTCCGATGAATACAACGGTCGCTTTCTTAAAAAGTGGGGGTCGGAGACAAGTTGGCACCACTTTGTGGCCATTATCTATCCATTGACGCGGAACAAGGAGCGCTTCCAGTGAACTCTTCTTTCGATTGCGGAGGGATTTGAAACCAGCGCACCACGCTTGTGGGAGGAGCTTCTCCTACCTTCTTAACTTGTAACCGACTATAGTTTGTTTATGACTGGATAGAAGCTCCATGTTGTCGTTCACTTGTTCACTTTGTTCCTGTTCTTCGGTGCTGCTTTCCAGTCATGAACCAACTAGCCCAACTTGCGCTCCGTGTTGCGTTACCTTCTTTAGTTTGTCCCTGCCCTTCGGTGCTTCTATCCTGTTATGAACCGACTAGGCCAACTGAACATTTTTTCTTTTATCTTCGTTACTTCTAGTTTTGCTTTCATTGTCCACATTTATTTTAAACCAAGTATACATTTCAAATAGATTATGTTCGTTTTATTAGACCACAATTGCCGCGGGCAGTTTCGATATATTTAAAACGCAAGCCCGAACATGGGGGTAGTGCCATATCTACCACTACTTGCGCCAAACGCGCCCCGCTACTCCACTCGGTCGTCTGCGTCACCGTGCGCCGTTCACCCTGGCAAGACTTCCGGCCCTAGTTTTTAAAGAAAGGGATCTACGCCTTGTAATTTTACAAGGAAAAACCCACCTGCGAAATACAGCTTTGACGGAAAGTTTAGATTGCTACGTGCAGGCGCCGATCTCTACTGCCCATTTTAGATTCATCCTTGGCATGTGGGGCACTCTGTATTTCTATATTGCTCTGTTTTCTAACTCGAGCCGTTTTCTTCCTGCGGCCAAAATGTTTCTGTTGATCACAGTTTTATCAGTTGAAAAGAAGTGAACCCATTGCGTCACCTGACAGCAATAGTCTCAAGAACCTCATACCTCGTCCTCTGGGCTAGTTTGACGTGTTCAGAAAACATTTATCGAAGGACCTCTGTCCATGTTGGTGACAAATAATATCGCAGACATTTCTGTAAGCACTCATATAACCCGGGCTCACCTACTCCGGGCCGTGGGCGAATACGTATTAATAATTGTGTGTGGTAAAATCCGCTTTTTCTTGCGCTGTGTTTTCTCACATTTACACGCAAGATAACCGTATTCCACATTTTTATGTTGATTCAAGAACGTCTGTTTTGCGGTCATTCTTCGCAGTGGCATAGTTCTTAAAAACTCAACGAACGTAAAGTGGTGTGTGCGGTCGTTTCATGCTACGCGAAAGGGATTGTCGTTTGAAGTACTGAATTTTTTTTCTCTCTTTTGAGTGTGTCCAGTCGCAGCCGAGCTTAACGCCTGGTGTTTCATTTAAGCACTCGATTTGTCGTGCTGAAGAGGGAAGCACTCTCACGATTGCTGTTCTGGGTGGAATGCCGCCGCGACGAAATTTCAGATTTTGTTTTTCATGGTTTTTGTAAGCCTGCCTAATATTGAATAGAGCTTTGGAGGTCATAAAAAAAACAGACGGTTTTGCACAACCATCCCAGTTTATCCTAAACAGAAAGGAGGAGCACAAAACTGTGCGAGACGAACCCACCTTTCGGTCTTTGAAAGTCTCGTGTGAGTGGTGTACGTGCTCGAGCGCCTGCGTGTTTGTGTGTGTTCGTATCCGTGTATGCCTGTCTGTACGCGTGTCTGCGTGCGCGTGTGCGTGTGTGTCTGTGCGTGTGCTCTGTCTGTGCCCGTGTGCGTGTTTCTGTACGCCTGCATGTCTGTGCCAGTAAAGACGTTATGCTTTGCCGGCTAAGCTCCACAAAATAATATAAAAATCCTCAGAAGTTTTAGTTTGGCTGCCTTGTCGACACTTCCCAGGACGTTATTTCTAGAGTCTTTCTACCTGTATCTTGTATGCATTCGCATTTTGTTTCAGGCTGTCGTACCCAGCCTGGGAGATAACGTTTAGCAAACTCCGACGAACAAAGCCTCATCGAACCTGGCGCCGACAGGAACCGAGTCGGCAACGCAGTCGACCGAAATTCGGCAGGGCACTCGTACCGGCCCGAATGGGGCTCCGTGTACCATGCCCTGGCGTGCACTTCATCAAGCCAAGCGCCATAACGCCTCACGAGCTGTGGACAGCTAGTTCACACCTGAATGACCTCGGGGTTGGGGGGACCGAAGGAAGTTATTTTCCGAACGTGGATAACAGTTCCGAAAGTTGCCCTATTAACACGCGTGTATGCCGGCCTTGCACTGAAGTGCGGCGGAGCGAGTGGCACTATTTAGTGTAGAATAATCATAGCTTCGAGGCGCACTACGATCGTGCTTATTGGTCGAAATATCGAGCTCGAGTGTTCGAGGTACCCGGCGAACTGTTACGGAGCGCTCGTATCCAATCTTTCGCTGGTAGGTACTGCTCAAAGTTGCCCGCTATGACCACCAGTCGCGCTGGCTGGCAGCCGACTATGGCGGTTCCTTTTCACATCCCTGGGGCAGAAGACTTTTCTCTGACCCCTGAAAAGCAGGTAGTTTGCTGCTGCGCGTTGTAGAAATATCTTAATTACTTTTGCACACGTTTCTCATCGCGCCGGGGGAACAATTCGCGTTTACCACATATCCTCGTGTAGCTACCTGTTTAATAGTGATGCAACTAAACAACCAATTGTACAAGACATGCATAATATTAGAAAGAATTGTATTAGTTTGATAATTTTGGCCTACAATATTCGGAACAATGAACCGTTCGTTTCCCTAAGCCATATATGCTTTTTTTTTTGTCTGAACGCAAGTGCGCAATTTCAGTGGTAAAGAAATATATTTATACACAGTTTTTGTATTCTTATTATAGTAGAATGAACATATTTGAACTGCGATTCGCTCAGGGTTGTGCCCTTACAATATAATGTTTTTTGTGCCTTTTTTATTAAAATTATTGTCTTTTTTTTTAATTTATGCCCGTAAGTGGCAAAAAGAAAAAGAAATATCATGAATGTTCTGCAACATGCGACTGCCAGGAACATGAAATTATTAAGCAGGTATAATTTATGTCAATATTGAAATCAAACTTGTTTATAGAACAATCTTCGGTGCACTCGTGGTTCATGAGACTGCTAGACCTAAATACCATAACAATATCACTCTTAAAAAAAAAAAAAAACTCTTAGACAAGGCACATAGCTAAGTACGTGCATTTTGAAGAATATACGCCCTTGAAGGTATCTAAATTATATTACGGGAGCAAGCAAACAATTCCAGTGATTAAAGCAACGAGCCCTCATCCCTCGAATATATTTCAATTTATTCAATCTGCTCTTTTTTGTATTTATATTTTAATAGTATGCACGCTTAATTTTATATTGCCTAGCTTTGCACAACATTAAGAATGGCCGGTTCCTTTTCGACGTTCGTTAATTTAATGCAAGCTACGACTTCGAACGGAAGTTCCACAGCTGTGAAAGCTTTAATCCTGTCCTGAAACAAACGCTTTCTAACGGCTCAGCGTGATATTTTACAGAAGTACTGCTAACGTGTTCTCCGAATTATAATTAAAAAAAACTTGGCATATTTTGAGCGTCATCTTGATTACTAAACCTTCTTTTTTACTTCAAGTTTGCTCGTTGCTTCACAAATTCAAAAACAAGGATTGTACAGCCTTGAAGAAAGCTCACAACCAGTATATGTGGCTCTTTGTTCTCGAAATTTCCTAGCTCGCCAAATGACTAGCTAATCTTTGTCTCCGCGTCTTTTGAGATTCTAATTCGCTTTCCCGCAAGAGAGGCGGGGTCGCGCTTCTAAAGAAATCACCACTAAAAGGTCGACCTCCTTGCTTCGCGAGCGCGCAAAGTCGACGCCGGCCAAAGCGACTCTCAGCTATTTTCATCCAGCCCGGTGTTTGTTTTCTTGTTCTTGGTGACGTTTCTTTCGACGTGCCACAAACTATACAGTTGTACTCAATCAGCGCCGAAATAGAGATCGATGTGAATCCTCTTCGCAAAATCGTTGTAAAAATCATTGGCTGCTCTCATGACTGAGAGCATAGAAAACGCAGGACGCGGCATATTTATGTTCACGCTTCTTTCATTCTGATTGGTTCTCTGGCTTTTCCATCCGCCAATCTTGCAAACTGATTGATTGCGGAACGATAATAAGATGCTGGCAACTCTCCACGCCCGCCGTTTTTAAGCTGTCAGTAACCACAGTACTAAAAGCAGGCAATCGTAAGTGTAAAAAAACGTATTACAGGCCCTATCAAACCTCAAAAAGGGAGCTGCAATGAAAAAAAAAGGTATTTTTTTAAAGCGCATTGATGGGACAGCTATTTTTTCCTAATTATTCCACGAGGAGAAAAAAATATTTTCGCGCAATATATACGCCGTTAGACGCAATTTAGTTGAAGAGTTGAAGGTCACGACCCGCTTAAAGCCCCGCCCACAAATCAGTTGCCCCGTCCACTACTACTGGATTGGCTTGGTTGCTCGGCAGAACCCGTTAACAAGCCCTTTCTCGATATCCGGCGCGTCTAGTCTGGCGTCTGACAACGCCTGCCCGTTGTGCGAGCAGACGCGCGGCAGCCTCCGGCCTCGCCTGCGATTTCACCACCCTCTATCGTCGTCTGCCATGCCCGAAGGACGCGGACGTGAACGCTGCCCGTCGGTGTCCGCTTTCGCCTTCGACCGTCTGCGATTCCGCCCCCTTCTAAAACATTTACAACTCTCACAAGGCTCGACATTGAAAGCCGCTTTCTAGCTTTCCATCATGCGCGAGAGACGGTTCGATACAAGCGCCCTGTCAGCGTCTGTACAGGTGGGGTAAAAAGCGAACGAGAGGACAAAAACAAAATTCAACAAAATAAATATGCATTTGTTTCAGCTTTTATATTCTTGTTATTGTTTTCGCATGGCATCCGCGAGCAAGGTGAGAGAGCGTCACGACGCACATTTAAAACGTGACCTAAAATTGTACGCTTTGGCAGGCCAGGGGCGCTGAAAAACTTGACAGATACTTGCCTTTCGAAGCGAAATGACGGGAGCACGCCTGGATTAACTTGATACGAGCCAGACAATGGCCGAACGCCCGTTTGCCTCCAGCCTAATGGCTCGCAAATTCTTACCTGTGTAGGTATCTTTTTAGTGTTGAAACCATGGTCGCAATCACGACGCTTGCACAATTCACAGAGCAGCGGGGCCGCTTTTACGGGAACCAACATCGTTATTCAGCATCAACACGCGCAAAGAAAGAGACCAAGCCAGTTTGTTCAAAATAATTAATGTGAGGCGCTAGGCTTAAGCCAGTCCAGCTACGGAGACAAGCATCCGCAAAGGGGTTTCGAAGGGGCGTACTGGCGGCTGTTGTTTGCTGCAAACTATGTCGGTTAAGGTGATCTTCCTCTAAACACGTCTGTGAACCCAAGATTACTCGCACTGTTAAAAATTGACGAGCTCGACGAGCTACGCTGCTTCAGCTCTTCGCAGACGCTGGCAGCCATGTTTGGGAACGTTTTAAACGAAAGAGGGAGCAGCACTCTTAGAATATACAGGGTGTCACAAAAAGAAAATTTACACGGTCTTTTTTACCCCTAAAATAAACTAGGCATCGCCGAACGCTCATTTTCCGCCCAAAGGTAGAGCTAGAGGACTCAACCAGATGCCATAGTTTCAGCCCGATCCGTTAACTTAATCAAAAGTTATAAGTGATTTTCTGAAAATTTCATTGGGAAAATGTAGCCCATATTTGCCCGTTTTCGGTTTTTGGTGCCATAGAGCCCCATGTGTTTGAAAACTCCGTCGGCCGCCATTTTCCCATTGAAATTTTCAGAAAATCACTTATAACTTTTGATTAAGTTATCGGAACGGGCTTAAACTTTGGCATCTGGTTGTGACCTGTAGTGCTACCTTTGGGCGGAGAATGAGCGTTCGGCGATGCCTAGTTTATTTTTGCGGTAAAAAATACCGTGTAAATTTTATTTTGTGACACCCTGTACATTTCAAAATAATAATGACTTTATCTTGATTAGTTGCATCTCAGACATAAATAAATAGTCGATTAAAACATCATTACGGCACAAAGATAGACATTTACAACCAATCTTTCACACCTCAATCATCTCTACAGCCACTCAAAGGGGTATCCACACGAAGGAGAACTCCGCGGACGGATGTCGTGACGTCAACAACCCGGAAACTCCGTCCTCGGCTCCGCCACGCGCCTGCGGAGCTTTCGTAATGACAGAACAAAGCCTCCGCGCCTCCGCCAAGGAGAAGAACGGCGCCGCGAGACGTCAAAAAGGGATGACGTATGTCTCACGTGATGCGCGCTCCCCGGAGGAAAGTTGCGGATTTCTCCTTCGTGTGGATACCCCTTAAAGAGGTACGCACTTTGTAAGCAACGGGCGGGACTTAACGGCATGCGACCTCCACATTCTGTATCTAAATTGCGCCTAACTGTGTAAACATTGCTAAAAAAAAAAGGTCTTTTCGTGGTAATTTTTTTTTTGTTGAAATACTCCTTTCCCGTTAGAATGATGGTGTTTTTTTTTTTTCTTCATTGCAGAGTTTCTTTAAGCAAAGCCAGAGCTACTAGCGGACCCACTTTGTCTTCGATAGGAGTGGGTGTATCTACGGACTGAGGAATGCTACCGAAGGTGGTTGAAATGTACTTTGTTAGTGTGTTCAGTTCATTCCACGAAGTTTTTATTCAACCTTATAAAGCATAAAACGAACCAGTTGATAATAAATACAACTGGATAAATCAATAATGAAAAATGCACCAAACTTTTGCTATATTATGGTTTCGATGTTGCTCGTTTGTTCGCACTATTCAACAGCATCGGGTCTTTTTATCAAAAAACTAATTGAGACCAACGAAAACCAAACTGACGGGAACACGACCGTTGAAACTCCTGACCACCTTTTATGCAGGTATGTATATTTAGCGCCCACTAGAACATCTCTGCAGGGAAAGAAAATAGCATGTGTCCTGAGAAGAAGACCTTTACGCCTGCAGAACGCGGGTGGTGACACCTCCTGCCGGAGTACTCTTGTAAGACTCAGAACGTTCCGACAGGCCTACAAGAAATTTTGAGATGTTTTCAGCACAGCTCTCGATTAACATTGCTCATGCAAGTGTTTTCTGGCGGGTAAAAAGAAGGCATTAAAAAGCTGCGCCGCGCAAAATATTTTTTTCTTCTATTATCGAGGCTTTTCGGGTAAGCAAGCTTCCGAAATTCAGGATAGTGGCGGCAGTGAAGTACTTCAGCGCGTTAGAGTGTCGGCCGCAGACGTTGCAACAACTCCCCTGAAAAGCTGTAGATAAAACAAAAAAATTGAGGCAATGAGTGTTCTAAAGCTGGAGAGAGCTCTTGTATACTCAGCTACGCCATGTGAGTTGTTACCTCAACCTAAAAATACCTCCAGCGACCTTAAAATTAAGCAATATCTGACGACGGATGCACGGCCGCATTAAAAGCGTGCAATGATGATTTCATTTCTTTTTTTAATATTATAACCATAGTTTATTTTATACTAGAAAGCCTGTCAGAACCCAAAGAAAAGCGGTCACAGAAAAGGGGAAAGGAGAAGCAGAGAAAGAAGATACACAAAGCGTCCTGGAGGGATCTCTTCGTGGCGCCACCATAGCGCCAGTCCTGTAGACGTAATATTTGTTCACTACAATCCATCGCTCCTGCATCTCTACAAAGAGTTGAGCAGTCTTCTATATCTCACTCCTGTGCGAGAATATTAAACCACTGCTTTAGGCGTGCGATCTTCTTCGGTTTAAATATACCCATAACTAAATAAGGATCCAGTGTATTAGAATCCAGCGCGAGAGCTGGAAAGGCATTAGGGAAAATGGTCTCACGTAAAATCCCGTTCAAGCTCTTGAATTCACGATAACACATGTTTTCATTGAAATTAAACATAATCCCTGCAAACGCACGCATAAGTCGGGAAGATCTCAATTATCGAAAGCACGAATTTAAAAATGAATTTTCCTCTGCACCTCTGGCGCTTATTTCAAATGCCCGTCAGACACAAGAAGAGCCTAAAGACCTCATTTTGCATTGACGGACTTACCGCTAGCACTTCTTTTCTTTTTTTAGCATGACTGCCGATTTATTTTATGCTACTCAGTTGTTCTTAGAGCATATAGCAGAGTGCCGTCCCACAGCCAATGAATAATTGAAGTGCACCTCCGCTTCCCAGAAGACCAACATGTTTTACAAAGTACAAAAAATAAGTACGTTACTGAACGGAATGAAAGAAGTGCCAACCTACGTATAACGCAGACCCAGAAGTTAACATCAATTTCCGTTCTTTCTAAAAACACAAAGGTGCACAGTGAGAAAGAAAAAGAAGAGCAAGGTTGTAGAAATTGGGAAAAAGAAATATAGATATAGACTGAGCTACAGAGAAAAAAATTAAGTCCTTTCAATTGTTTCCTTCTTTATTTCACTACTTTCTGGCTATTTTCATCTTGCATCAGTTTTGGACGCATCCCGTTCAAGTGTATAATTTATCATATGCTTACTTTAGAGTATTTGTTTATGGCGAGACTGAAAACCGCGCTCTTGTATGCTATGCTTAAGCCTCAAATACGCTAATAAAAATACTGCAAATACTAGAACAAAAAAAAAATAATGTCACGAAGCAACAGAGGAAGAGTATTTGTTGGTCATCGTGCAAACTCCAGGAATGAAGGAGTTTTCAGGCGCAGCATTTCAGGTTTGGTCGAATCTTGTGTCCCTGACGACCTCAGCTACAATCTTATTCTGAATGTTCTGTGATACTCTACAACGGCAAATGTGCCGGTGCGAAACGCTAAAAATAATATCAGAAACTATCTGCTACACGCAGGGCCGCCCGGCGCATCGGGGAAAATGTTTTCGTAGCGAATATTCCTTATTTGTTTTAGGGACGAAGCTCCTTAGGGTCTAGCATGTCCGTCCGTCCGTCCGTCCGTCCGTCCGTCCGTCCGGCGTCCGTGCTCACATAAAAAGGAAAAAAATGCTTGCGCAGTCGACAGGATTCGAACCTGTGCGGGGAGACCCCAATGTATTTCTAGTCCATCGCCTTAACCACTCGGCCACGACTGCGGGACGAGTAGGAGGCTCTGAGATGTGGTAGGAACTCAAGAGCTGGGGTTTCTGTCATGGATGAAACGTTGCATGTAGCCGCTCAACGTCTATACAGGAGAGGGCGCTGCGGTCAAATGCGTGTATAATCCCGTTAAACTTTGCATGCATTGGCTCAAAATTTATAGACGAGAGGGCGCTGCGGTCAAATGCTCAAATGAGTATATAACCACGTTCCATACCACACATTCTCTTTCTGACATGGACCGTTGACTTAAGCGGTGGAGATGCGTTCCCATGGCTTCTAGCGGATCCAAGCTGATCCGCTAGAAGAACCACTGGCTCTGCATTTCACGACCATAAAGCAGTAACAATGAAGTCGAAACGCAACCCGGAACTCAGCACTACCTATGAGTAATAAAAAAAAATCAGCACCATCAGCACTACCTATGAACAATAAAATCAGTATCATCAGCACCACCAGAGCTTCGCCCCAATCAACATCATTTACCACGTGGAGATGCGGTAATTATTTTTTAACACAACTCAGAAACGTTTGGACACCAAAAACGAAATCAATAGTTTTGGATCTAGGAACGTATGCTAAGAAAAAAGAAAGGGACAAAATTTATTTTTAATTTTTAATTTGGCAACAAAAATATGAAAATACTTATTCACATGCCAAGCCATCGATTATAATATATATATGCAGATGAATGAACCATACTTAATCCAATGAATCAAGAATCAAAGTTTTTACGAACCCGCCGTAAGCCAAAATAATATATATATGTACAGGGTGTCTCACGAAAAGTAATCAAATTCGATATTGCTAAAATCTACGAGTCGCGACAAAGAAAAAAGCTTGTGTCATTTTGATCCTGGGCCATGGGCCTATTAAGGAAAATGATTAAAGTCCGGGATAATTAGATTGCTCATAATTTTTGCGTAATTAACTTTTTTAATATTGTAATTAAGGGCATGGTTTCAATTAGAAAATTGCTGAGCATGATCGAAGAGCATCAAATCAGTAAATTTCGGAACGATAGAAGGCACGCGAAGCATTTTACAGCTTTCTTATAGTCCACGCAATTTTGACGCGTTCTTAAGTTTCGGTTTGAAATCGGAGCGCTTCTCGGCACCGACCGCACCGCGCCCTGCAGAGAAATCGTGCAACCAACCTCTGCTGCGCTGTCCTCGCGCAACGCAGCAGAGGCTTGGAGCTACAGGGTGAAGCCTCGGAACCATGAATTCTAAATACAAATCTATAATTTATGTTTTTGTGTCGTTAATGCGTTGTTTGTACTAGAATCTCAGGAAGTTAAAATTTAACATAGATTCGACCGCAAACGTTATACAATAAAAGTCCGAGGACGCTTAAGCACTTCTTGTTAGCTGTGAATGCGAGAGCATGGTGCCGTTCTTCCGCTCTTGAGTTCGTCTGCGGCGTACTGGCGTGGACGGCCACGTCTCGCAACTGCCGAGGTAGCGGCCGACGGTCGGGCGCATGCTCTCGTGAACTGGCCGCGCCGCGCTGAACTAGGCCGTGCAGCCTCTCCGGAGTTTGCCCGAGCGGGCAGTGTGCCAGGCCCGCAACTCTTAAAGGGGTCATGAAACGCTTTTCACACTTTTTCCTGTTTAGCTCTCCTCCTCAACTCATAAATGCGCATTCCACCAAACAATTCAAGAAGACGAAAGAGGGGCGCCCTCTTGCTCGAATCTGGTTTGTCTAATCCGAACACATCCATTCTCCCCTAGAAGATTAGCCCGTCGCTCAAATATTCAGATAAATGTTGCTTTCCTCAATCCGTTCACATCGAAGACTGACAGTGCTGTACGAAGCTACGCGCTCGTAAGCCAGCCACACTTGCCACGTGATCACGCTCACAGCGCATACCCACGCACAGAGAACGAGGTCAGGTGATGAAAGGTAGTCGACTGATTGGTCCGGCAAGCGCGTAGCTTCCACCGCAATGTCAGCAGGACGAAGGAATAAGAAGTCCGGTTTGGTGTGACGTCAGTTTGGACCCGGTGACGCGCCTTGGGACCGCGGATGTATCACAGTCAAAGGCAGAGAGATTACGAAGTTTGGGAGGTACGAATTAGATCTGCATATGATTTTTCGCGCTGAAAGTCAGGCTTTTGACTTTCTAACTTTTGTGATTTAGGGCTGCTGAGCAATGTGCAATTAGTAAACTCAGTCTAAAATGATTTATCCCAACCCAAACATTTGTTTCATGGGTACCTTTCGGAACTGTTATACTCCGACGTAACGCGCGCGCCAGCGAACGCTGGCCGAAGTCGGCTACGTCACGTCAGTCACGACGCGCGCGTCAAGTATTCGCCGTCATTGATACTCCGGCGGCTTTGGCGGCTCCACGGCGCGCGTCGGCGGGCGGCCGGCGCGACGCATGCGCAGAATCTGACAACCAGGGACGTCTCCTGCGTGCGCGCTTCCGGTTCCTCGCGCAACAGCAGCAGAGGCTTGGAGCTACAGGGTGAAGCCTCGGAACCATGAATTCTAAATGAAAATCTATCATTTATGTTTTTGTGTCGTTTAATGCGTTGTTTGTACTACGAGTCATCTTAGGAAGTTAAAATTTAAAATAGATTCGACCGCAAACGTTATACAATAAAAAGTCCGAGGACACCTAAGCACTTCTTGTTAGCTGTGAATGCGAGAGCATGAGTGTCGTTCTTCCGCTCTATTAGTTCGTCTGCGGCGTACTGGCGTGGACGGCCACGTCTGCGCAACTGCCGAGGTAGCGGCCGACGGTCGGGCGCGCTCGGTGACGGCCGCGCCGCGCTAGAGCTCGGCCGTGCAGCCTCTCCGGAGTTTGCCCGAGCGGGCAGTGTGGCCAGAGCCTAGCAACTCTTACCGGCGGCCGGACCGCCGGTAAAAGTACTAGCTCTATCTAGCTGGCCGAGCCTAAAATGGAGTTAATAATGGAAAAATAAAATTTCAACCCCCTTCTGTTTTTCATTTATACTGCAAATAGAAGATGAAGACGAAAAATTGTATCTAGATGGCAACAAGACATTAGTGAATAAATAATACCGCAGCTATATTATTTTCTTTCAGGACAAAAAAGATAAACCTGCTCACCGGGTCAGGGAAGGTCTCCTGGCCATTCCACTATGACCTGCAGAGTTTCCTGGGGAGCCTGCCGGTGAGGGAACCTAGCCTAGTAGAGGACTCACTCCTGCTCCCTTCGGATGTTTTCTAGGTATTTCACTGATGTTATTTGCTTTGAGTTATGACTAATCTGATTCGAAATTTATGACAATTCATGTGTTTCTTTGTGGAGGAGACAAATATGTACACTTTGTGCTTATTTGTAATTCATTCAATTCATTCATTGACGTGCCTCTATGAGTTTAACTTGCGTAAACTTTAGCATTCTGCACGGCGAGTGAAAGCGGTGTGTACGAGCGATCATGGAGGATGAGGGCGTGCATTGGGGGGGGGGGGGACAGGGGAGAGAGGTGCGATTCAAGTTTTTGAGAAGCTGAAGGGGAGGAGTTAACGAAACTCCTAAAATGTTAAGGTAAGCATAACGAGCTACAGATTCGTCCTTATAAACTGGAATCAAAGCAAATGTGGAGTATGCAGAAGCAGGTGTGACATTTGCCTCCACCAAATAAATTCCACCTGTTTCCCTCAGCATGTAAAGTCATCCTTGTGCTATTTCTTTCTGTACAAGGTGAAATCGATCATGAGAAACTGTGGTTCTATAGATTAATGATGCCAACTGAGTAAACATGAAGAAAACTTGTTTGGGTGGAGCATACCTAGATTGTGCCCTGCATCTATGATAGCCATGTGCTGTCATCTCTTTCAGAGGGGCTCGTTAGTGTCTGTTGCTCATGGGAAACCAGAGGGGAACGTTGAATACATGTGAAGCAGCTCTCCATCCGTCGTGGCAGCATAAACGGCTCAACTTCAATAACGATGTGAACATTACCAGGTCACAAGAGCATAGACAAAAGTTAATGGGTAAGTCCGGTTTCTTTTTCGTTTTGAGAAAATAATGCAAGGAAGAAAAACGAGGGAAGCAGTCTTTTACGAGATGTAGTCCACAAAGATGATAACAACTGTAATGGTAATAATAATATAATTGTTGCTAGTGACCCTTTTGTTTGTATAATGTTCATACCTGAATATAAAACATGTGTTTTAGTTCCAGTATTTCACCTTCTCCTGGTCATACACTGAAAGTTAGTTTACCCTCAATTTTTGCCTCTTGATTTTTTATATCTGTTGGTATTTTTACGGTATGCATGTATCATCAAGTGACCAACATTTATCATGATCAACCATTGTTTTTTTTTACCAGGAACCTGGAGACAACCCTCGCGCAGAGCAGCTCGACGACGAGGTGGTGGCCATAAAGGAAGGACATCACGAGGAACGGCCGAAAGAAAGAAAAGATGAAAATCCTCCATAAACGAGGGTGACATTTTTATGCTGTTCTTCGAGGAGCATAGAGAACAAAGGAAATATCTTTCTGAAGCCAGGGAGAAGGCCCACAAAGACCTGTAGCGCCAGTTTTTGACTATGAAGGAATCAAACAACCTCCAACGGGTGTTCCCGGACTTCCTGAGGTCAAGAAAGGAAAAATAAAAACAATAAAAACCGAGAAATTGCCCTTTTTTACTGGAGTTTGCATTGGAAGCATTGGTGTACCACAGACTGGTATTTAAACCCCAATAAGAAACATTTTGCTCAAAATGGTACAAATGTCATACCACTGGTATTCCTTTATATCCGCAAGTCAGTTGGCACTGAAATGCAGGTTCAGGTACGAAACCAAGATAAACTAAATGCAAACATTACTGATATAACAAAAACTGCAGTTTACTGTTAATGTGAAGCATTCTTTAGCTACCTCTATCGGGATTGATCGATCTGGCTCCATAACAAATTAAGGAGCAGTTCGTACACAGGGCAGCAGTACGATCTCCTTGACATTCGCATGCTCTTCGAAAGGGGCAGAGAACGCAAGCGCATTGTATGCTCTCATCCAATTGCCTGCGGCAGAAGGAGCTAAACCCGCGCCGTGCATTCATGGACCGATTTCAAAGAGGCGCGCTACAGTCGCGGTGACGTGAATGATTTTATCGTAAGCCATTTATAAAAGCTGATCTTGAGGCACTCGTCGTGTCAGACGAGGTGGAGCCTCGGAAGTGACTACCACCCACCGAAGATGAGCTCCATCTATTCATGGTGAGCTGCGACGCGAGTTGCGATGTCGGTCCCTGGCATCGTAACTGAATCTGTCTTCTTCTTGTAGGCGACGTTGTAAGTCTCACACACGATGCTTCGCGTATCGTAGACAATCAGTGAAGTGCTTGCTGCCACAATTTTTTATCATCGAACGAACTGAGGGGCTTCACAAGCTATGCCACACACAGAACTAGCCAGTCCACTATTTTAACGGTGCAGATGCTTAATACATATAAGGTGCATGATTATTGGCAACTATGTATATTGCCTACACCTATGTACAATCAGCATGGAAGAAAATGAGAACAGCGGATGTACAGTTTTTGGTCGATGCTGTGACGACGCCGAAGTTCGAGATGCCCCCGGCATGCGTCCAACACATTGAAACAAAAGCCTCACTTGCAGCCTCTGTGAAGGCGGGGCCCAGCATCTACCGAAGACCATGTAGCATGGTTGCGTTTTATTTCGTGCTGACTTTACTGCCAAATCTCAATTCGACGGGCTTCCATGTTTATCCTACCACTCTAGCAATGACCTGTTTTCAAGTAGGCAAAGCATGCTTTGCTCAAAAGAAATGAAGACTGCTGCCTCATGGGAGAGGTTGAGACAGCTCAGATAAGGAATACTATTTGTTTTCAACTGCATGGAATAGGCAATAACAATTCGACGACACGTGCACAGGGGTTTAAGGCAGGTACCATCCGAGACATGAAATACTGGGAAAAGCACTCTCCTTCTAAAGACACATATCAATACCCTAAATACAAAACAAACATTTCACCCCCATGAAAGTCCATTTCTCACCCAACTACAGCGTTCTCTTCTGTAGCTTGCTCTGCAATTTTCAGACTAGATTTCAGTCATGCTTAGAGGGCGAGTTGGCCTCGATTCGAAGTACGCAAAAAAGTGCATCGCGCACTGCATCGGCACCGTCTGCTGTGGCCTTGGTGCTGTGGATTGGCTACTAGCGCTTTGAGGGTACTTCTACTATCTTGGACGCCTCTAACCACTGCTTGCCTTTCCCGTCGTTGAGTGTCTCGCAGACGTATACTGGATGATTCGAGGAGAGGCCAGGCTCTTTAAATCGACCGCCAAATTTGGTTTCTTAACCTATCGCGCTACGACTTTGTGCAGCGTTGCCCACAGATGGTGCATTTTTTTTGTAAAATTTGCAAAGAGCGAACGTTCGCGAGGAAAAAGTAAAGAAAGAAAAAGGCTTAGCTCCTATGGAAACGCAGCGACGCCACCGGTCTTCAAACAACATGGCGCCGTTTCGGGAGACAGGAAATGGCGCAACGAACGCCGCCAACGAACGAGCATACGGCGCCGAGAGCCGGCGTCTTTAGCAGACGATCTTTCCGACTCAAAAGCGGAGCGCGTTCCGCAGGTGGCGACAATCACAGAAACAAAAACAGGCGCAGTAACAACAAGGAACTGCAAAGCAGACGACATCGGCACCCCGAATAAAACAGTCAAAATATCCCGACAAACCCTTTTTCCAATCGATTAAGTGTCCATTCAATATGTTTTCTCAGTAAGGATGATAAAATAATGCATTGTCAACTGATATCAGAAAAGCTCGCGCCGCTTTTGATGTCGAAAAGATCGTCTGCTAAAGACGCCGGCTCTCGGCGACGTATGCTCGTTCGTTGGCGGCAGCTGGCGTCGCGACCGCTTTCGCCATCTCTTGTCTCCCGAGCGTAACGGCGCCGTGTTGTTTGAAGACCGGTGGCGTCGCTGCGTTTCCATAGGAGCTAAGCCTCTTTCTTTCTTTACTTTTTCCTGAGGTAAATTCGCTCTTTGCAAATTTTACAAAAAAAATGCACCATCTGTGGGCAACGCCGCACAAAATCGTAGCGCGATAGGTTAAGAAACCGAATATTGCGGTCGATTTAAAGAGCCTGGCCTCTCCTTGAATCACCCTGTACAATGAAACACACTCTGAAAACAGTGTTGATATGGTCAATTCTCATTTCCATCCTCTTGAGGACGATGCAGAAGCATTCTCCTCAAGAGGAGTTTCGTCTGCTAAAGAAAAGGCGTCTGCTAGGCGCAACAGTCGGCAGATAGCGGCATGTGAAATCGCAGGCGATACGCTTAAAGGGGCACTGACACATCAAAATCATTTTTTTATTATCCGAAACGATTGAAAACGATCCTGGGACATTACCCTCAAAATTTGAAACTTGGGAATTCAGTATTTGTGAATTAAAAAAACAATTTCCAAATGCCGAATTTGAAGTTCCCGCGCGATCCGCGCCAGTGCAGTGAGTCAAATTTTGCGGTCTCCTGCGACTCGACTTTCTTTCGGACCTCCGCTTCACGCTATGAAGCAAAGCGCCGTTGCCAACGCGACCCGAAGCGAGCAGGAGGTGAGCAGGCGGGATAGAAGGGAGCCGGCGCGGGAAAAAAACGGTTTCTTCCCCGACTCGCCGATCTGCTCGAGCGCCGCCAAGTTTTCCGAGGGGGATACAAATCCAGGAAGCGACATCACACCGAACTCTGATTTTTGGTTTTTCAAAAGAGGGCCGTAGTGCGTTCGCAATTGCGTTAAAAAACATGTTTTACGATTGCCGTTATTAAACGTTATAGAAATGTCGCCTACAAAGCTTCTAAATTTTCTAATTTTTGACGTCACCGATCAAAAGAAGGGAGGAGGCGAGAAGCGGGAGAATCAAACGCCAAAAATAAAAAGCGCGCGCGCGCGCGGGGAAATTTTTGTTCGCGATGCGGTTTTTGTTGCGTGTCTATGACTACAACTTGCATCGTTTTAGACAATAAAACATACGACCTTTGGGGTGTCAGTGCCCCTTTAAATCGTGCCGCGGTCGCATACGGTAACACTGCACATGGCCGTACGGAGGGGAGTCTAGGGGGGGGGGCACCTTCCTCCTTAGGATTTCGGAGATATTGACGACGAGATGATTTGGTGGCGTAATCTTCTTAGACCGTGGTTACAGTACATCATTAATAAGACAGTCTTGAGACACAATCTGAGGAGCGTTTCTTTTTGTATGAAGGTCTTCGACCTCGACAATAGGAGACGACGATTTTAAGCAAGAAGAAAACGAGTTATTTTTTTCTGCACGAATTGTCGGTGCATGATCATTTTATACTATCAATAAAACACAAAAAAAAATAAAGAAGAACAGCAATTTGTACATGTATTGTCTCACTTTTCTTCGACAATTATTTTAGGCTACATATATCGCCGCCTGCTTCGCACTCTGGTTGTTATCGCGTCTCAAGCGTGTCAATTCTTGTCTGCGAATTTCATCCGTACTCTTTTGGGGTGAAAGTCATCTTCATGGTGCCCTGAACTCCAAACGAACGAGTGAAGGAAGTTCTTTGTTACGGGTAGCGCATGAGGAGGAACCAGGTCCACCGATGCTTTCGGACGGAGTTTCGGCGGCGACCTCCAGGCTCCTCCCCTACAATTCTACGCCGTGTGAGGCGCCACTCAACGGTGAGGGAAACCTCCAAAACAAGCCACCGACAAAAGCGGTGTCATCACCGTTGCTGACGCTGAAAATGCAGTACTCGCGGTGCCTTCACGCTGTCGACCCCCACTTGTCGACGCGGAGAGGAATGCCGACATTTATCGGTTGTTGCGCCAATCAGACGCCTTTGGTTAGCACACGACCCTACTAGGCGTAAGCATTTAAAGTTTTTCATTTCTAGCTTTTTACTCAGGTAATGTTTGATCAGTGAAATATTTATACACTTAATGCACGTTCTTCCGAAAACTCTGAGAAAAATCTTAGCTCGATACCTTTAGAAACCGATTTATGCCATCTCTTCAAACAGCCACCGATCCCTTTCACCCATCCACTGTATATACGTATATATATATAAAAAAGAACAAGTAAGAACCACTTTCTTCTTGCATACTATACGCATGAAAATAGTCAAAACTTGAAACTAGAAACAGCTAGCGCAATCACATACTTTAATGAAAATGTTGTTTCAGACCAAGAAATACAGCCACACTAGGCTCGTTCTCCGTAACATAACATTGACGAAAAACTACTTTTTAAACAAAAGATGTTACAAAAAAGACACGGGTCAAGGCGTCTCTCCCTAAAACGGCAGGTCCATGAGAAGCCTTTTTATTCTTTTCTAAGTTTTCTTTATTTTAGTGTAATCTATGGGATGTTTATTTGAGTTTTCAGATAACTGGAGTATAGATTACTGGAGTCTCAATAGCCAAAAACTGTAGGGACGAATTGTCGTTAACCTTTTTACTGCTCAGATGCATTAAACCCAATTCGATTTCGTAAATTTCAACTCGCCGCTGCCGACTTTGAAAGCTATAGTAACCACTTTACAACAGCGAGAGCATTTTCCGATTCCAAAGCCCTACTCCAGAAAGTTTCCAAGTTCCCCTTATATCCTCTTTTGACTTGAATACAAAAAAAAATATATATATATATACATATATATATTACTAAAAAACGAGAATGATTGTCCGAGGTGTTAGCAAGCGGTGTAATTCTGCTTTTTTGTTTTTAAGTGGCACATTGGCAGAAGCTTTAGAAAGAAACTGTAAGAAAAAGCTACAACCACCATAATGCGTATGCTATGTGTGTCACGATTTCCTTCAGAGGATCCTAGCCTTGATAAAATTACAATGGAAGCGGTGCCGTCTGGGGATTATGAAATCGATATGGTAATGCGCGTTTAATATCGGCGTCTGTAACGAGAAACCGATTTCCGAATAAGAGGGGATTAGTATTTCCATCGGAAGATAAAAAGGAAATCTCGCGCGGTTCAGAAATAAAACGATTCTTTTATTCAGATCCAACTCGTCTGTCGCGCGTCATTTTCACTTTGATATCCCATTACCGCCAGCTAAAAAAAACAACAACAAACACCAGGATACTTCGTTTACTTTCGGTAACGCGTGAAACAAGGGATCACGGAATTACGTGGAAATGACGAAGAAGAAAAGTCTCGTTCTCCCAGTTCCAATTAGAAAACATATTTTTGGTTGTTTCGTGCGTCGGCTGTCGAAGAGCGAATGGCTCAAACAAAACCATAACATCTCACGAGATATAAGATGAAAGGAGATCTGGAATTGGAGCTTCTCGCTAATGAACGTAGAATTCCGAAAGTATGAAACAGAAAAACCATCCAGTTTAAAGGGAGTAATTGGGATTGGATATATGTTCCATAGTTGCTTACCTTTATAAAAAAAAGAACAATAAAATCATTTCTAAATTAAAACTTGGTTCATATTAAAAATATGTTAAATCTTACTTTAATTGTTGCAGAATCTGATATTTCTACGGCTGTTTTATAAACTACAAGAGACGCAAGCTGACGCATGCTAAAGGAGAATGAAGAAACTGTTTATTTATTTGTTTCATAACATTCTATCAAGTTGCAGCTACTAAGGTTGCAGTTACTTTAAGCATGTTTCGTACAAACGGACATTTTGCGCCTGCCTACATAAAACCAAACTCTTAGCAACACACCTGTCTAGGAAATAAAAACGGTCGGGGAATTTGCTTGTGAAACACCACGAACAAAGAGTGTGGTCTGGCGTGACATAATTCCTTGGACAAGTAGCGTGGAACAAGTCACATATCCGACAAATATACACTATTTGTTTTGTTAGAAAATGCAAGAAACAAGCAGTCGATATTTACTTATTTATTTCAAAATACTGTGACCTTAAAGATGGTCGTAGCAGGAGTGGAAAAGAATAGATACATTGTATGTCAATATAACAACAAAAAAACTGTATGCAGTACGTACCCTATAGAAGAACATTACGAACGATTAAAAATGCGTTAACAAAGCAAGAACACATACCAACAATAACCTTGTGCATTTCTAATATAAATTTCTCAAGCTCAAGTGAACGAATAGCTTTATCAATGCTGTTCCAAGTGTCGATGGTCTTCGGGGAAAAAAAGATTATTTAAAACTATTGAGGTGATATGTATACGGTACAGAATTTAAAGAATGTAAGATACGAGTGCGTGACTGAGTAAAAGATTTTGATTTTTACATGCTCAATAAATAAAAAAGTTGACTTCAACTTACTCTTTCGAACTGATAAACAAAAATTCGCTTCTGTGTACCTTGAACGATCTGATCGAATGGATTGCAATTTCTTTAAAAGCTTACTTTGTTTATATTATCTTATGTTTTTTTCATTCAGTTGTTAGCTTGTTTGTTTTTTGTTTTGTGTCATACATGTTGCGAGCATTGTGTGAAATTTACTAGACATTGGCGGCTAATAAAAATCGAACGATCTTAGCTTAGATGTTTACATTGCATCTTCAAGGTCATGACACACAACTAAAGATAAAATCGGTCGAAGTGAGTTTCGATAAAAATTCTAAATGTTTTCATTAAAACTCATATACCGAAATTCATCCGAGGTACTCAATTTTGTGCCAAAAACATTGCAACAAAAGAGTCACCGTATTTTGTACTTAGGACGCAGTCGCCGAGTAGCGACTCCGTCACTGTTGTCGAACCTAGACGATTCTGACTCATACTGTTTCACTCTAAGTCCAGCCGCAGCCGACGCTAGGATCCGATGGAGTATAGTATAGTGATCGGGGTTGGTTAACGTTTCAAGAATTGCTTTACGCGCTTGAATTTAAAAAAAGGGGGACAGTATTCGGTTCCGTGACCTGAAAGGAGATACACATTGAACATTGAGGCACGCACAGTCCTATTAGATATAACTTTTCACTAAACCTGCACAACTAAGATCACTTTGTGATACACCCGATAGCGCCGGGGAGCATTGTAAAGATGCCGCTTCGATAGCGCATCACACGCTCTGTTACTGTCGAAGCCTTGTTAAACCCCTATCAGACGGGCACACTAAAACCCTTCGGAACGAACTCCTTTAAAGAATCGGCGGATTAGTTCAACATCTTGCGCTTATCGGAGTGCGCTGGTTCGGAGGCCTCTAATGTTCCCGTCTGACAGGGGTATGGGCACCCTGCGCCCGCTAGGAGCCGCTACCGATCGCCCAGCGAACAGCGCCGCGCGCGGCCACCTTTGAGTCAGCGTAGGGAGAGCGGTAGAGCTCCGCCGCCGCTCCCGCTGCTCCCGCGCTTCCGCCAATGTGGTAGCCCGAGCAGGCATATCGACGTTGCTACACTCACCGGTGTACCAACTGCAGTCAAGCTGCGACTGCCGAAATCGCTTCCCGATGAGTACGCGCGACGCCGCCACTAGAGGCGCAAGTATCGGCACTGAGTTAGATCTGCAGGGTGCCCATTAGAGTCTTCACCGGCAGTGCGAAGCGTATTGAAGAAAAAAAAAGCGTGGTTTTCATTGACAATTAATACCAAAATTGGGTCACTATACATATTTTGAGATAACTGTAGACGTTCGTTTTTCGTGGGATGCCTAATAATTTGAAAGCGAGTATTAAATGTTGTGTTACCCTGCAAATCATGGCTAGTGTTCAACAGAATTTAGGTCCACACACAAGAAAGTGTGAATCTTTGTCTATTTTGGTAAGCTATTCGTGGCTCCACATGGGAAACTTTCCCTTCTTTGGTGGGTGCATTTTTTTCTAACCAAAGCCCTTAACGATCTTCTAATCACTTGTTTAGAAAATTTATCGCACTTTAAAAGCAGCAGTAAAAGAAACGTTAATATATGCAAGAACTAATTTGGACGACTTCACAGGGCCATTCCGCTTATGGAAGGGGGAAGGGGACTGTGTTTTGTTTTTGTCGATTTTCACAAGAACAAGGTATGTTTTAGTTTTGATCGTCGTAAACTTTAACACCACGAACCTCTTCGTATCTTGTCAAACGCTGAGAAAAAACAGCTTTTCAGACTCCGCCTCGCGCGCTCCACGAAGCTTCTTTTATATTTTATAGAAATGACTAGAAGCGTGTTCCTTACAAACTGAAATATTGGCTGTCATTATCCTTTACACACATGTACGTTAAGTTTGGTCCCTTTTTATATGCTAACCACTAAATGACCTCCCGCTCGACTGCAATGAACGTTCGGATCTACCTCATTTCTGGATACTGTAGGTGCGCATGACATTATGCATATTCTTGGCGATTTTATGGCTTTGTTCGCATTTCCTGATGAGCTTGGTGCATTCAAAATTTTCCTCTGGTACTTGAATTTTGCGTAGCGAACTTTTTTGTCAGACAACGCTCGAAAACAATTTAAACTCCTACATAAATATATTTTCACTGAACATCAAAGGAGCTAATTGCGCTTATTAGGAGGCCATTTGCTGATAGGATCTTAATTCAATTACCGCAAGATGAGAACGGCTCGTTTCGCAGCTGGAAAACTTACCCCATTAAATTTATATAAACATTGCTTCAAGAAACTTGATAAGAGAAAATTAATTTTCGTTTCTTTCATATCGATGCGGGAATGATATGTACTTTATTACTCTAAGTACGTTTTTCTTCTGTCAACATTCTTTATGTCTGGACAGACAACCATATCCTCTTTTAAGTAGCCCTGCAAAGTCCTCACTTTTTTATTTTGTTGTTTCACGCGTGCCTAGGATTACTGTTGACAGACTTCCTTTATATCCTTGAGCTACATAACATAAACTGAAAGGAATTTATATTTTCACTGTCGATGTCATCATCGCAGAAACCGAAAACGTTGCGTTTTAAGAAGACGTCCGAGCTTAACCCAGGCTCAGGTTTTTCTTCAATATTAAAATCCAATAATCACAAAACTTTTTCTATGAAAAAGGTTTAATGATTATTGCGAAAGAAAAATTTAAGCTTTCAAAATCCTGCCCTGCCCGCGCTTCTATTGCGTATCTAGGGACCCGGAACGAAATTCGCGCATATTTAAAACTCTTTATTTTATAAATTAGTTATTAATAGCAAAAAAAGCAACATCAGGCTTTACACAAAGGCAATGTCAGAGCAGTGCTTTTTTATTTATGAGGAAGTTTTAATTAATGCCGAGGATCATAATTCGGTATTTTATTGTTCATACATCGCTGTCTAGCGAACTATAAGCAGTAATTACAATCGAAAGCAAAAAACGCGTATGGTCGCTTCCACTATCAAAATATTTTTTTACTACTTCATTTGTACTGTCATCTCACAGTTGTTACCATTACTTCTTTTCAAGTTTAAAAGCGCTAAAAAACGAGGACCAGTAAAAGAAGACAAACACACAGTAAGGTGCACTTGATACTGAGGTTTAATCTGACTTAAACCAAAGAAGAAACATATATGCCTTTCCGACAACCATCCACGTCATGTAAACACATTGTCCAATAATCTACATATAATCTTTCTAGCTTGAGCTAACAAAGGACTGTAGATTCGCCACCTCCGAATCGTACAACGCTATCGATGGGGCGCTAATGCACGTGTCGCTGTCGCACTTCCTTATGAAAAACGCCTCCGAAATTTCCCTAGTCATTTTGTTACGATTCCTGCTCAGCATAACAGTTTCCTGAAGCTTTGGGCCACAATCGCATCGGTTGCAGTGTATCGCAAGATTACCCGAGGGCGAAGATCTTACTGCCAGTGCGTGTTCCCTTAGTCTGTCGTTGATGCACCTTCCGGTTTGTCCCATGTAAATCCTCCCACACGTTAGAAGTATTCTATACACCACCCCTTCCTCGCACCCCACATATGTAGTTCCATGCTTCTTCTTACATATACCCACCCTTAAATCTACCCTTTCTATTCTTGCACACAGTTGACCCAGTTTCTGCGGCGCTGAGAGTAGTTCTGTACTTTATGTTTTTCGCCCACTTTCTTCAGACCATGGCTAAAGTTGTGCACATGTTGCAAGTTACTTGAGCACATAATCGCTAACCATATATCTCGTTACCTAGAGTCAACCAATTTTTTCGACAAGAACCAACACGGATTTCGTAGAAACGTTTCCACAACGACTCAGCTAATATCTGTAGTCCACGATTTTGCAGCCGCAATCGACAATCGTCACCAAATCGACGCAATTTTTTTAGATCTATCTAAGGCGTTCGATCGCGTGCCTCACAATCTGCTCATTGATAGATTGAAAGATGCAGGACTTCCTGATAGGCTGGTTCGCTGGATACAAGCCTATCTACAAAACCGCTCTCAATTCGTTGAACGTGATGGCTCTAAATCTGATAATCTACAGGTCTTGTCTGGTGTACCACAGGGCTCCGTGCTCGCACCGTTACTTTTTTAATTTATATTAACAACATTTCCAAAAATATTGATGAATGTGTAAGTGTAAAATTGTTCGCGGATGATTGCGTAATGTATACTCTAGTCAAAAGTTCTTCCTGTCAGACTACATTGAATGAAAACCTTTGTAAACTTGCGGACTGGTGCGACCTCCAGAAAATGAAAATTAACTTCTCTAAAACCGTCTCAATGACACTGACTACAAAAAAAAGCCCCTTTCCTACATTTACCATATTGGCAACCAGTGCATTCAAGAAGTTTCCTCTGCGAAATACTTAGGTCTAGCAATTAAAAACAACCTCAAATGGGACCACCACATCAACAACATATGTGCCAAAGCGTTCAGAAAGCTATGCTTTCTACGAAGAAAACTCAAAGGGTGTCACTCGGCTGTGAAACTTGTAGCTTATCGTTCTCTGGTTCGCCCAGTTCTAGAGTACGCCTCTATTGTGTGGGACCCGTATTTTGTGAAAGACACTGCGGAGGTGGAGCGGATCCAACGTCTTGCTGCAAGGTTCATCCTATCTGACTACCGCACTTCATCATCAGTAACTAACTTGTTAAAGCAGCTTGAGCTCGAACCACTCCACCTTCGCCGACAAATCTCTAGGCTGAAGTTTCTTTACTTACTTTAGAACAATTCATCTGGTCTATCAAGTGACACTTTTCTTCCTCCTGTGCCACAAAGGTCAGCTTTACTAAATCACTCGAAAGTCATATGCCATTCCCATACTATGCCAGAACTAACCTTTTTCAGAAGTCATTTTTCCCTAACACCATTGAACAATGGAACTGTTTGCTGTCATTGCTTGTGGAATGTACTGATGTGAACCAATTCGAACATCTATTGACTAAACTCCTTTTGTAACCCTCCCCTGCTTGGGCAGCGCCGCTGCCTGCAGTATATGTAAATAAAGATAAATAAATGTGGTACCACGCTCGGTCTAACATTCCGCCTGACCTACCCATTACCCCTTCCCCTCCCCGAATTTTTCGTAGCAATCCTTCTGCCACATGTTTAAAAGCTGTAAGTGGGTACCCTCCATCCTCTAGTTTCTTCACCTGCATACCAAAGCCGTCCGCTATTTCGTGTGAGCACGACTTGGTTAGCGAGGATCTCAAGCACGTAGTGGCAATACCTCTCTTAATAATTTTAGAGTGGTTTGAGTCGCAGGGTAAGATCGCTTTCTTTGCCCTGGGGTGTACATCCACCACACATGGGACGGCAGAAATATTAGTTTTAGGTCCAAACATTGTGAAATTCACAGTACAGGATATTCCGTAGTGAAACTCAGACCGGCAGCGCAGTTCTCAAAAATATCCAACATTTTATATATAAACTCTGCTCTTTTACTTCTTCTCCCCGAGTGGAACAGTACCAGGTAGTCATCTACATACCTAAATATCCGGATGATATTACTATTGCCGCGCGCCATGTAGGCAGCGCGGCCAGTGTGCAAAATGTCACGAATGACAATTGATGAGGCGATAATAACTGAAGAAACTAAGTTTACGTGCGAACGAACAAGTTGCGCAAAAAATAAAGGGACAGAAGAAAGCAGAGCGTCGTCGTCAATCGAGATCGGCGCGACCAGCAGGAGCCGAAATCGCCAGACGAACTGACCTGCAGATCGCCACGTGGTTCCCTACTGTACACGCGTTGGCTACTGGACTATTGACCTGAAGGTTCAAGACCTAAACATTCGGCACCTCGACAAGCGACAGAGTTCTCGAATTCAGCAGAACATTAAACTGCAAGAATAAATAAAAAGGACAGCGTAACTCCCGGGAATCGAACCCTGGCTCTTCGCATGGGAGGTAACACGATAACCGTTAGCACATCGGCCGCAGCTGCCTGTTTGGCGCGCGGCAACCATCCAGTTTAGCTTCAATAGCTCTGTCGCATTTGCCAAAAATAATATCACTCAGCACTGGAGCCACGTTTGCCGCAATACATTGACCTCCCTTCTGTATGAATTGCGAACCTTGAAACGCAATATAGTGGATCTCCAGGTAGAAGCTCGGTATTCAAGAAAACCTCCTCCATGGATATCACATTCATTTTGGAACTTAACTTCCCCATACGTATCGACTGCTTCTCGTACACTTTCGAAGAGTATACCGTATGGAGGTATCGAATAATACAGGTTTTCCACATCAAAGGAAACCGCGTGACAGGAACCTAGGTTAGAGTCTCTCAGTAAATTGAACCACGCACTCTGAGTTACACATCCTGAAGGGTCCTGGCACTGGAAGACGTGAAAGGTGTCTTTGAAGATAAGGTGATCATCTGTAGTTGCCATGATCCCCTCTGCGTAATTATAGCCCTGAATTGCATGCTCTCCTTGGCACCATGACAGAACGTACACGACAAAAGCACGCGACCAAAAAGCACGGTCAAAGAGCACGCGTCAAAGACAGCACAACGTCAAAACCGCACGGCGTCGAAACAGCACGCGTACAAAGTAGTACTCCTGACAAAACAGCACAGCTGCGTCAAACGTACAGTGACAGAAGAGCACGTGCCAGCAGCGGCAACGGCGTCAAAAAACCAGCAGCAGACAAAACATCACAGCGTCAAAGAAGGCATGTAGAGAAGGGCGTCAAAACAGCAACGCGACAAAATAGCCCAGCGTCAAAACAGGACATTTAAATATAGATAGGGTTTGGCGTTTCACGTTTTTATTGCATTTAAATTCGGCGTACTTTTCTCGGTTTTTATTCCAAACGGAAGTTTTCGGTTTATTGCAGGTGAATATTTCGTAGACTCATAAACTTCTCGGTTCTTTTAGGTTTATTGACGAAAAACAGTATACTAACGAACATGCAATATTGAAAGCGTTTGTTCAAAATGTATAGTGAGTAAACCAGGTACTGGTTTCCATTTGTTGTCTGTGGCAGCCGACGCGACCTGTTCTGCAAGAAGCACTGCGACCGTATCGTGATCTGACATTATCGTCGTGTGCTCGTGTTCGTTACACGAGACGAACATGAGCTTCTACGACCACTTCAGTTGGAAAGGCGCACATCAAAATCCAGAAATTTGCAAAACATGTACTCAAGCGTTTTCCCCTATTTTCACGACTGCGAGAGGTGGTAAATTCAAGTCGGTCCACAGAAACGACAATCGAAAAATCGTTTTTATGCCCTCCTCTAGTAGACGAGAGCTAGGGGTGTTAAAAATAGTGCGGAATTTACCGACGCCCTTGATTTCTATTGCTCAGTTCACGATTAAAGTCTCTTCTTTGAACAAAGAATTCGGCACACAAATCCATATCACGTGAAAACCAAGATTTCGTCCTGAAGACCCCTGCGCCCCCGTAGCTTTTGTTGAAAGTTGAACCGATCTCGGAGACAAGCTGAAAGCTGCGAAAGAAAGTGGTCAAACGAGCTGTAATAATTCACACCCCCCCCTCCCCGCGCCTCCCATCCACCCTAAACGCCCTCGAACATATTGAACTTTTCAGTTAAAACCGAATTTGGAAAAAGTGAATTCGGCGTACTTTTACCGGTTTTTATTCGCTTGAACCGAAAACGCTTGAATACAAATATAGGTAGGAAGTTAAAAATGCATGTCTCAAAGTAGGCACTGTAAAGGAATGGAGGGTCTAGGTTAATTCGTCGAAAGCCAACTCGTCGACGGCCAATTTGTCGAATCCGTTCTCTTTGGAGCAAGTTCGGAGTGGGGAGTATACTCGACGCACATGAAGAGGCCCTGGGCAGCACCGAAGCTCCCGCTCATGCGTATTCTGGCTATTTATCGAACAGTTCTGCTAACTTTGACGCGCAAGTTTGCTGGTGATGTCATCTACAATAAATGAATCAATTGCACGGCATTGTGCTGTCGTTAGTTGCTAGAAGAAAAAACAGAAAGCGTGTGCGTCAACGGTGTGCTCAGCCCATGCTGTACGGCAACAGCATTGAGGCTGTGGCATGTTTCTGCTAAACCGGTTTTAACTCGATCGAGGCCTTCGTCGGCAATAATTTGTGAATTTAACTCAAAACAACTTCTCGCCTGCAGGCTGCAGCCGCGTGTTTCCGGGACATTTTATTCACGGCGAATGAACCCCGCAGAATCGGTGCCCATGGTACACCTTGAATACGCTCGACATTCAAGTCACCTTATCTTACCGGTTCTATCAATGCATCTGTAATCGGCGCATCTCCCGCTTTCTTGGGAGGAGGGGGGGGGCGTTCTACGCTTAGATGGTAATAACAAAAGGACGAGTACTACGGAACCTCACCGGACCGCAGAAAACCGGACGGTGCTTAACTTGACCTTATGAATTTCTTTCTCCCAATAACTTTTCCTCTTTCGCTGGTTCTACAAAAAGACCAGACAACGAGGCCACCATCGACGTAAAAAATGCGGTGTTTGGTAAGCACTGAAATTGACAATAAATTCCTTTATAACCTAGCGACAATAAATAAAAGGGTCAAGGAGTTTCGAAATGTGTTCGCGCAGAGAGAGGTGAAGAGCGCGCTCGAATTCGCTACATGCGTGCTGTTTTGTCACTGTACTGTTTTGACGCCGTGCTGTTTTTCCGCGTGCTATTTTGACGCGTGCTGTTTTGTCGCCATGCTGTTTGACGCTGTGCTGTTTTTGACGCGGGCTGTGTGACCGTGCTGTTTTGACGCGTGCTGTTTTGTCGTGTGCTGTTCTGTCGCGTTTCCGCTCTCCTTATGTGTTTTTCACAGAAAAAAAAATCTTAAGATGAAGGTCCTTAGCCCGTACTATTGAGGCCTTTAGCTTGTCAAGGCCCAGACTGTGACACATTTCGACGGCCCTATCCTTTGCCTTCGTGAGGGAGATCTTTTCACTTCCTTAAAATTCTTTATTACCGCCTGTTTACTTCTTTCTAGAAAATCACCCTCAGGGACAAGGACAAAGCTTCCTTCCTTATACATAATGTATAATGAGGGTAGTATACATCATGTGACAACAAGAACTAAACTGGCATCGCCTCACCGTCGTGCTGGCATTCTTAGTAGAACAAGAGAGAAAGCAAGCTGCCGTTCCAGTTGCTCAATTCACACGGGAATTATTCAGCTTAACATGTGACGAAAAAACTTCTTTATATGACAGTTCTTGCTTTCCTGACGATATTTCCGGCAGCAGCGTGAGAAAGTACTTGTATTTTCTCAGACCGCCTTATCTTTGACTTGAGTTCCTGCTGAGAGAGATAGTTTACGCAGCCGAGGTGCGTCCTTGAGCAAACAGCACGTCACTCGCTTTGCCTATTAGAAAAAAATAGTAGCGGAATATATATTTTGCTCAATTACCCTAGTGTCAAAATAATGTTGTGAACATAACTACACGCGCTGCACGCGTTCGCCTTATCCGTAGTGAAACATTCGAAGTAAACTAACCCTATCAAGACCAAGCGACTGTACTAGGAAAGAATACGTTCCACTCCGCTCATTTGCATTAGACAGAACGCCTACAGCGCCGAATCCAGCTCCTGACGGAGGGGAGGTCCGCGTCATGTCCACGCGCTTGTGCACGTGGATGTTCGTGGCGTGTCCGCGGCAGTGTCGTCTCCGATTCCACCTAAAGCCCCTTCATGTTTCAAAAGTAGCGCAGGTGCGTCAATGCACGAGGCACGCGCAACTTGCAACCCTTGGGAAGATCGTGGCGGCACAGCGCAGCAAAGTATTTGGCAACACCTGTAATTTGGCGCCATGTCCTTCCTATAAGTGGCGCGCTGCGCGGTCTCAAGCATTTCCACAACAATGAATCTGGTATCATAGAACAACCATCATAATAATCATAATTTACCGCCCGATAGCCGAGGCCTCCTCGACGATAGATGGCTCTGCCAAGCCCAGAAAGCCTGTCCGCGCGGAGGCTATTGCATTTGAGAGGAGTGGCGTATTCCCTGTAAAGTATTTGTCAAGACGTTGATGTGCGCGCGTGCGAAGTGCCATTTGTATTGGATTTTGATTTTAGAACAGTAACTGCTGCAGAAGGGAGCACGCGCAGCACGTGGCACTACACTCGCGCATTCTCCTTGAACTTGA
Organism: Ixodes ricinus; assembly: GCA_037355805.1. Taxonomy (NCBI): domain Eukaryota; kingdom Metazoa; phylum Arthropoda; class Arachnida; order Ixodida; family Ixodidae; genus Ixodes; species Ixodes ricinus. The sequence continues at coordinate 42,720 of JAZHYW010014221.1, forward strand.
GTAATTTAGCACAATGTATATTGTCATACACGTGGTTGTAGCACCACAGAAAGCTGGGAAACAAAAAGTTAAACGAAGCACAAAGCAGATAAAAACAAATTAGTATAAACTATGTGAAAACGTTCTTGGAGCATGGCTAATTTTAGAGCGGAAATGAATCGGCGACATGATATCATTATGGCGAATGCCATTTCAAGCGCTCGAGACATGGGGAACGGGCCCGGGCTCGATGCCGGCGGCCTGCGAGCCACATCCCAGCGAGGCGCAGGCCGCATGCGGTGTGCTGGCCGCGTGTTTGACGCCCCTGATATAGACAGTTTCAATCCTGGCCTTCTTCGCGCTGTCATTGTTTGCCGAGTGAACCTTGAACGGGTCTTGAGAATGATCAAGCAGCTCTCGATCAAATAATGTGAAAAAAAGACCTGCGCGTCATCAATTCAATGACTCTGGCCTTTTGCGCCTGGTTGATTAGAACTGGAAATGATATAGATGTATCAAATTGGGGGAGGAGGCTGTAACTAAGGTTCCGCGTTTTAGGAGTTTATTTTTGTTGTGAAATTCGGAGGGTGTTTATTGTGAGTTTATTTTGCTAAAAATTCGGGTTTTATTTGTGTTTCTTTTTCTTGGATTCGTAATTTTCCGAAATGTGGAGCTTAATTTTACAATGTTCCCAATTTTTCACTGTTCAAGATAAAAAAAAGAAACAATGTCTGGACAAAAACATACTCTAAAAATGTAAAAACTCATCGTTATAAAAATATACTTCCGAAGCTGCATTTGGCATTGCCGCTCTTATGATTGGCAGCACTAACTTAGCCAAACTCCTAGACGTAGTCAATGGGAAGCATTAAAGCTTCAGCTGCTCCCCTCCTTTGAAATCTAGGGGTTCATCTTTTTCCCTGTACATGTCATAAAAAATAGTATGGTCCAAATCTGAAATGGGATCAGTGCTTTTTACCGTAGCCCAGAAGTACATTGAGCCGTTGTACGGAATGAACCTTGACAAGATAAACGAAGAACACCGTATTAGCAATAATCCAAAAAAAAAAAAAGATTGGCAGCGATTTTTAAATTTGAAGTTCTATAATGCATGAAATGCATTATAGGGAATTGGTGAGAAGAATTGGTGTCACGTGACGTAAATTTTACCGCTAAATTTAGCGGGGAAACTGAATGTTTGTATAGGTCACCAGAGGTCAATTTCCCTCGCTAAATTCTGCGGGGAAACTGGTTTGGTGTCTAGATCACAAGACGTCAATTTTCCAGCTAAATTAAATTGGTGTTTAGGTCATGTGACGTCAATTACCCGCTAAACTTATCGGGAAAACTGAATTAATGTTTTGGCCACAAGACGTGAACCTTCTCGCTAATTTCAGCAAGGAAACTGAGTTGACGTATAGGTCATGCGCCGTTACTTTCCTCAAGGTGTATAGGTCACGTGACGTTGCCTGACGTCATGTGACGCTACTTTCCCGCCAAATTTAGCGGGGACACCGAGTCGGTGTATGGGTCACGTGACATCCATTTTTCCGCCAAATTTTGCGGGAGAACTGAACTGGTTCATATATCCCGTGGCGTCAGCTCACGGGACATCAATTTTCCCGTTAAATTTAGCTCAGATTCTGAATTCGTGTATAGGTCTTGGGACATCAATTTCCCCGCTGAATTTAGCGGGCAATGCAAGGACGGACGGACGGACGAACGACCGGATACAATTTTGCGGATTGGGGTTAACGCGGAAAGCATTTAATTCATGCTTTAAAATTTTAAGTGGTTTCTTTTTAGGACCTCTAGACCTGTACACTGCCGACCTTCATTCGTAAAATACGGGCATTTTCAAAAATTTTGACATCGTCACCTCGAATGCTGGAGCTTTTCGGATAAATCGGAATTAAAAAGAATTTGACTGGCAATATTTTTTTCTCTTTGCTAATTTTTTTGTTTACTGATATATTTGAAAATTCGGAACATTCTTTACAACACAGGAGACAAACTCAATACCACTGGGCTGTGGACGCATACACGGCGTCTTACATATTCCACAGAAGTGGGAGACTGCGCATGCTCAGAACGCGTTCCATAATCCCCGCAAACAAAAATGGCGGCGGGAGAAATCCGATCATCAGAATGGTCTATGTTCGGGGTCGTGCGAATACAGCTTGGAACCGAATAGCGCAGCGTCATCCCTAGCTTCACCAGTGCGAGGAGAACCGTATGTCGTGGGTTTCCCTAGCACAGTGAAGGATATTAATGACGCAGCGCTGCTCGACTGGAACCTCTATTCGCACACCCCTAGACTATACGGAGAGGAACTGAGAGAGAGGAGAAGATGAGTGCGCGCAGGGTCGTCGGAGCTCTGAGCTCGGATTAAATACACTAGTGGATAGATGCCAAGGCTTTCTGTTCGCCCTTACAGGGGTACAAAAACGAAAACCAAAATATACGGAAATCTTTCTGCAAATGGCTGAAATATGATATATGATATCCGTAAATGACAATCGCACGTTCGTATTTTGAGCGGTTAACTATATTTTTTGTTTCTTGCGCCCGATTATAGCGAGCGCTTCGAAATCGGCCATCGAGGCGAGTGATGCGTAATGGGAACTCCATCGCAATCGTGACGTCATGCTCCTCAGCAGAGCTAAAGGCTGGCGTGATTATGAGCGCCGCCACGCGGTGACTTTTGCGTCTTACAATCTCTCGTTTCGGAGTGGCGGAGGACTGCACAGCTGCACGACGACCGCCGTGACGTATTCATTTCGGTCATTGTAGTCCGCGGTGCGTTCCGCCGTGATCTATGAACTCGAGAGCGACGAGGATTTCGACTACCAAGGGGACTCGGAAGATGTCAGCGGGGACGAGTAGTCACTCTCGCACATGTTGACGGACAGGCGATTCTGGCTAGAACCGTACGAAGCATTCGACAGACCGACCGTCCGCCCGACAAAATCTGAAGGGTGTCGACAAAAAATGCTTCGCATTTAATAATGATTCGCCAACTTGAATGTATGCGCTATTAGGAGTTTCATTAACAACGTGCTCAATTACCAGTTTGCTTCGCTTTTTGTGCGGTTCACTGAGCTTTTCTGGGTTTTTTTTCCTTGGCAAAAAATAGTCGGCACAACCCCTGGTAGCGACCGAATAGTCTTGGTAGGAGGACCCAGAATCCTGAGGACATTGGGTCGCCTTTCATAGTCGTCATCGAGAAAATAGTTACCGTACAGGTGATCGGTTTTCACCGGCGCCAGAGAGACAATGCACGCGCCAGACGGATCCACACACTTCGGAATTTTAGAGTCTAATAACGCCTAAAATGCGTTATGGGGAATCGGTGAGAGAACTGGTGTGCCACATGACGTACATTTTACCTCTAAATGTAGTAGGGAAACTGAATCGTTGTATAGGACACGTGACGTCGATTTCCACTGCTAAATTTTGCGGGGAAGCAGGATTGGTTTCTAGGTCACAAGACGTCAATTTTTGAGCTAAATTTAGCGGGGAAACTGAATTCGTATATCAAACTTTCCGAAGCGTTGCGGTGCGTTCGACCAATCGGAAGCCGAGAAAGGTGAGGAGGGTCACGTGTTGGCTCGCGCCACTCGACGATTGGTATCCGGTTCAGTGCTGTTAACTTAGCAAAAAAGTCGATATAGTCCGTTGCAACTCAAGAAGGTAGGGCGAGGGAAAGGAAGGCCGGGGAGGAGAAAGCAGATGGAAGGCAGGAGAGAGGAGATTTCTCTCTCTCCTCTCCAGCGTTCCGTCTGCTTCTCCCTCCCCAGCATTCATTTCCCTCGCCCTACCTTCTTGAGCTGTAACTTACTATAAATGTAGCGTGTTTTCAGTCGCCCTAACGAGTAGTTAGGGAAATTGTTGTTGCTAAAGCTACGTAGACGCGTAGTCGATGAGAATGCACATAAACGTACATTCCTTGTCTTCAAATAAAAAAAGGGGTTGGTGGGATAGCTTTTCGGCTGCCTCCAGCGGACAGCTTTCAACTTTCAACTTTCTTGTTTCTCTCAAGTGGAGAGGGAGGAGGGAGAAAACAAAAACAGAATTTTGCACAGTTAGAGACGGTTGTCGCTGTTGAGGGTGAGGGTGATACGAGGTAACGTTGGTTGACGCAAAGACGAAGACATTCTCAAACCCCGAACCACACTTCCTTTTTCAGGGATTACTCCGTCTCATCCTACGATGGACTAGGGCCCGAAGGCTGGCGGGCGGATTACTGCCTCAGAAAATCTTGCATCTGCATTGTGAAAGAGTGCTCGAGAGAAATTCCTATACGCAGAGTACGAAGAACACTAATGTAACGCATATGTTTTTCTGTTATGATATCGCGCTATCTTATATTGGCGAAGTAAAGGTACACGGCATTTAGTTTCATAATTATTCTTGCCATATTTCGTAAACATGTCAA
>JAZHYW010014223.1:0-20496 GCA_037355805.1 Ixodes ricinus
CGTTCTATGGCGACCAGCATTACTAGAATACTCAGGTGGGAAACTGCCTTAGGAGCCTGCTTTGAAAAAGTGGCTTCGATCCGTACTCGAGAACCGAACTAAAGGCGATCGCAACGCCGCCCTTTTCCCGCAGCGGCCACTTCGGGAACTGCACGGCTGTAAGTATTGGTTGCGGTCAAGTCTCGGAAGGGCCGGTGGCGCCATCTCGTAGCGCCACCTCGCAGTAGCTATATAAAGCAATGTTTATGTTCTACTCGCCGCTAAAGGGTGGCGCTGTTATCGTATTTAGTTTGGTCTCGGTGGACGCCAGCGGTCCAGGTTTCAAGGGTAAGTTTCCTGAGTGTTTTAGCAACGTTGAGGGCGACATATGGCGAGTTGGACGACGCGGATGGCGGCGCACGACGGACCGACGTTCCGACGGACGGAGGCCGCTACTTCGGAACTGTCGTTCGTGGTACCGGCTAGTGCCAGTAAATAAGCTACGCTTCAGAGGAACGACACTTGGCCATACTGTGGCTTAAAATCATGGTTGCCAGTGATCTGGAGCTTTATCTGAAATCACAGGAAACGCTTTTCCGTCCTCCACGAATGTTTAAACAGTTCGTATCAAAGCAAAGCAATATTACACGAGCTTCCTAATACCGAATGTAATGCTGAGGAAGTAGCACTTTTGAATTATGACAATCGGCAGTTGCGTCTGCTTTGCACAAACCCCGAAATGGCGGTGCCCATAACAGCGTCGGGGAACGGAGTACCGACACTCTAAGCGGTGCTCATTTAGTGGCTCTAGTACCGAACAATCGATCTTCAGGAGTAGAACATCGTGCGGAAGGGATATAAGCATATATGTGCGAAACAATACAACGACAAACGGTGCACGCAACTTTGCCGTCGTCGTCATCGTCTGCTGAGCACGCCGAAGAAGCGAAGGAAAACAAACGCGGTCGAGTGTGGCCACATAACTCCCGGCATCTTCCTCCTCCGTAAAAGTACTTGTTGTTGGGCTAGTTGGTGGTGAACGTTATGAACCATGGTTAAACGCGCTAAAAGACGAACAGAAAAGAGAACACAAACGTGGGCGCTTAACATTTGGAAAAACGGGAGGAACACAAAAGAAGCACTCACTGCTCCCGTGCTTGTCTTCTCTCTAGTGATCGTCGTTTTAGCGCGTTTTAACCATGGTTCCAAATCTCCCTCCTCCTCGGTACACACTGTCCACGTGTCCCGGCTTTGAGATGCCGTGCTCAGGTTTCGATTTCGGTTTCAAGCAGTTGTGTTTTTTGGTTGTTGTCGTTGTTTTACTTTATTAAATATATACGTGATATTAACAAGATACTGATTGAGTAGTCTCCCGACACCATAATAAACCGCGTGGCAAATAATGAAAATACAATTTCGGGGATGTCAGTACCCCTCTAAGTCCAGACGCAGCCGATTCTACGAGCTCATGGGGCACCAATCGGACAGCCTCAAAAGCGCACTATCATGGTGTTCGTCATGTTTCGGTACTTGTTTTATTATCGTTGAGCCAGTCATAAACAAAAGAGACCTAGGTGACTGGCGCGTTTGACTCTCGCTTGACTGCTAACATTAGCTCGTAGCGTCGGCCGCGTCTGAGCTGAAGCTCAAACGAAGTATAAGAGTATGCTCGTGCCTCCGTTTTTCACAGACAGCTCGTTGGGCCAGTGTGTGAGATTCATGCATTCACCGAATGAAGACATAAAGAAACAAATTGGTGAGAGAATTGGTGTGGCACGTGACGTATATTTTCTAGCTAAATTTAGCGGAGAAACTGAATGGTTGTTTAGGTCCCGTGACGTCAGGCCATGTGGTGTCAATTTCCCCGCTAAAGTCGGGGAAGCTGGATTGGTGCCTAGGTAACAAGACGTTAATTTTCCCACTAAATTTACTGCGGGTAACAGGGACTCATGTATAGGTCACGTGACGTCAATTTTCCCAATGTGTATAAGTCGGACGTCACGTGACGCCACTTTCTCGCCAAATTTAGCGGAGAGCTGAATTGGTGCGTACGTCATATGACGTCAATTTGTTTTTAGATACATTTAGCAAGGGAAAACTGAAATATAGTATCTATGCCCCGTGACGTCGTGTCACGTGACATCCAACTCTCCTGCTATTTTTAGCGGAGAAATGAACTGGACGGACGAACAAGATTTTGGAAATAAGGGGTGGCGTTGAAAAGCATTCCATGCTTTAAAACGACTTGAGTAGAAAACACGATCTGCTCAGGAACAATTAATGAGCACGTGAAACACCATTTTTATTTAGCATGCGCCGATTGCGTGTTGCGCAGATATAAGGATATTTTGGGTATCGCGCCATGTGCTGGCTGCACTCGGGAGATCGCAGTAATAGGGACACCGAGTATTGTGCAATTAATTAAGCACAAAGCTCTTTTTTAAGTTAAAACTTTAGTTAGGTTACATGTTACTATTCACCTCATGTGTCCACTTCCTCTCGGAGATGGTTCCGCAATCTCCCCTTGTAAGCTGAAACACGGTTCATCATTCTAGAAGGAAGTCAGGGGGTTCTGGTTTTACTGTATTAAGGTCGACACCTCTCTTTTTCTTTACTTGGGGTTTTGTGTTGTTTTAAAGTGCTCCGAGTTTGGGTACGGGTTTTCTTACGTATTTTTCGCCCATAGTGTATTGCAGGAACAGTGTTGGCGGTAACGCCTGACGAGTAACGGCTTTACCAATAACGCGTTTCTTTTTGCGGTAACGTAGTAACGTGCTCGTTACCTTTTCTCAAAACCGCGACGGGTAACTTTCTTACGCAATTGCTTATTTCAAGTAACGGGTAACGTCGCTGCGTTAGTCGTTACTTTTTCTTCCCAAGGCTTAAAAAAATTATACTTCAATTTGTTTTTTGTGTTTCTAGGCACCGAGATATGTTAGTTTTTAAACTTTTTTGCGCTTTGTGAGTTTTTTTATTTTTAGTATTTAGGCGAAATCGTAAGAATATAAAGTAATTATGTTCAGTTTGCGCATGAACATAATGTTTCTTGAAATATGTTGCTTATGCATACCTGTACCGTCAAAGCAGTAAAACTTGTTATGACATAATGAAAAAGTAACGCAAAAGTAACATGCGTTACTTTTTATCGGTAACGGTAACGCGCTCCTTTTATTTGTAACTAGCGAGCAACGTATTTTGTCACTGAAGAATTTTCAGTAACGCGTATAACACTGTTCAGGAGGCATACGGAAAAGCCTTTAATCAATTTTTAACACACCCTCTCCAGCTTTCCTCTGGTCTAGGGGTAATAAAAAACGATTTAATTATTGCCGTTTTAGTCTGCTGTGTCGATCGTGAAGATAGGCCGAATAAAAAACAACGCCGAAAATTATGCACGCAAATTTAAATTTTATGAAGTGTGCCCCTCCAACGGAAATGACAGACAGACACGACCACGTCACACTCATCTGCCAGTACTGTTGGACGACAATCAAATCGGACCAAGGGTAGGGACGCCGTACACCTTGCAGAGCACGTGAAGTATGGCCTTCACGTGAGACTAAAAGCCGTCACCTCTTCAAACTTGGTAAGTACAACTGTTCTTTCACTATCGAGATACTTTGGATAAACAAGTAAAAGTGTTTTTCGGGCAATAGAACGACTAGAACGCCATTTTTAACAGTGAATATTATTATTCCACGATGCTCCTCGGGTCAGCTTTCCTTTTTGTAGCGCACTGGGCCAGGTGGCAATCCAGACTGCACAAAACCGATATCTTTTGCCGATATCCAGCGGCCACAACCATACCAACGTCCTCCAAGATGTACAAGAAATGCTTTCCCAAGGTGTACGAGAGAGACAAAGCAGCAATCCGAGACACCATCAGGGAGTTCCCAATCGCCATGACCATTGACGAGTCCCCTGACCTCCGAGGACGTCCTGCTGTTACTGTGATGGTGAAATTTTATGATCATGCTTTACAAGGCAGGAGCACACGTATGCTTGCTCTGAGAGTGCTGCTTCAATGTAATGCTTTAACGATGGCCATGCTTTTGGGAGAAGTTCTGCTCAAATTGGTAAGTGGCTCGGTGGTGTTTCCATGCTTGTGTCGGATTCAGCCTCCTATATGAGGAAGCTTTATTGGAACCTTTGTCAGCCGTACCTTGAGTTTGCAGGTGTTCCCTTAAAACGATGACTGAACAACGCCCTTGCTAAAGGTCTGCGCTTGGAAGGTTTCGCGTGCTTGTACGACGTTCTTATTCACGTCACAGGTATTATGAAAAGTTCTAGAGATATCTGGTGTAAATTTCACGCAATGTACAAAGCCATGAGCATGCAGCCGAAGTTTCTTTCCACTGTTTGACCTATCAGATATATTTTTTTCTACGAGTCATTGTGTGATATTCTTGACTATTGAGGCCACATATTGCTTTCTTGAGAAGCTGTGATGCGAAAGGTAAAAACATACAAGAAGCTTGAGGCTATAATTGGAGACAGTGAAGCAACACCACGATCTCTTGGTTAAATTTAAATTGTGAGAGAAAGATAGAACTCCATTTTGACCATCTTAAAGAAGCTACAAGCGAAGCACACGCTTGTGTGCGATGTCTACTCGTTGATCGTGATACAGCTAGGAAGGAGTCTGCAAAGGTGGGCTGAGGAGGATTGAGGCTACCACAATGATGTTAGCAACATGCTAGACCCTGTGGGCAAAGAAAATGATCAGATCTCACCGAGACATTTCAGTAGTAGTGTAAAGTTGTGCCAGCAAAGTAGAATAATAACGCCGTAAGGAATGTGTCCGGCGGTATTGGGTACACCGCTGCACGGACAACATTCTGGGTTAACGTGCGTATCATTGACCCAAATGTGAAGCCGCAAATGCCCACTGACTGCTCAATGTTCGAAATCGTCTCCAAACTTGCTGTTAGTGGCACTGACGCGATTCAAATCTTGCAGCCAGAGCTTTATGAATATTTACATTACGTGGTACTTAAAATTGATGTAGCGCTTTTTTTGTTTTGCTTTTTTTGCGTTCACACTTGAATAATTCGCCAACATGAACTACCGCGGCACTTCGCCTCCCCAGCTTGCCTGTTACAAGCGTAAACGTGGAGAGGTCATTCTCTAAACTGAGGGCGATAAACAGAAAAGAACGGGCGCATATTGATGAGGCAAGCAGGGGCCAGCGCATGTTTATTTGTTATAGTCTGATAAAACAATCGTGACTTTATTGGTAGTGAAATGAACAGTCGGTGTGTTGAGACGATATCACAGTCACTTTTAGTTGCGGGTGCGTTTCTCTTCAATTCCCTGTAGAGTAATGCTAGTCGCACGACGTTGTGCGACTCAACCGGAAATTGATATTGGAATAACGCGACGATCGCGCCATCTGGCGCAGGCCTCAGCAACCATCGCTTTCATTCGGTCCACGGGGCTGTTGCATCAGGTTTCGACATGTGCGTGAGGTTTGGTGAAACATACAGCATGTTCGCTGACTTCGACAGAGCTTTTCGGGAGTTTCAAGTTCATAACAATGTTCTTTTTGTTTTGATAGTGACAAAAACTGTCGCGGCTCCTGCTCGCGTACCGACGCAACGATTCTGCTCATGCGCACGGGGAGCGCACAGAGGGGCGGTGCGGTGTGCGGTTACTGGCCGGCTTTCGCTGTGGTCCGTCGTGGGTTCAAACGACGTATCCTGCTTTAATTCTTATCTAGTTTTCTTTTTCTTGTTTCTTTTTTTTTTCCTGTGAGGCTGACAGCAGACGCACTCGCTTACGGGCTTTCGCCTTTCTGCTTCACCATACACCCATCCCGCGAGATACTTGTGCAACTAAAGATACAAACAGGAAATGAAAAACAAAAAACACAGGCTTATACAACTGAGTGATACCCTCAGCATAGCCTAATCACACTTTCATGAGCCCTCGTTTTCACTGCCGAAATTATTTTGACCCGTTTAGTTCCGGCTTTTAACAACATTACGAGTGGCAAATTACTTTTTTCGTCATAGACGCGAGCCTAGCCGAGACTAGAAGAGCGATCGAGCCCCACACTTTAGTGCATACCGCGGACGTGCGTTCGTGCAGTGAAAGCGTTATTCGAGGTACAGTTATTATCGTGTATATTCTCCTGCAATATAAAAGACCCACTGGGAGCGCGCTGCCGAGACGGCGGCGGGTGGGGGCCCTGTGCGCGTTCCGGACGATTCCAATCTGCTATTAGGGAGGAACTCACTCGGGGCCCAACCGAGCATGAACGCGCTTAAGAGTTTTTGGTTTCGGTTTAACGTAAGAGTGGCGCTTCATTGCCGTCAGGTCAAGAGATAAGGTCCCGAAGGCTCAAAATAAGCATAATCATCACTGTTTTTATCAGTTGTTTCAGGTGTAAAATGTCAGAACAGTTACTGCCAAGAAAAAAACAGATATTACAGTTATACCCGAGTCCAATGTTTAAGAGATAAAATACGCCAAAGAGCGCATTCGTTTGTGAGAATGATGGCACGGAGCTCGCACTGTGACAGACAGAATAATTGCCTCGGCTACGGCCGGGCTCTCTGGCAGCAGTTGGGGCGTTAGTAGGACATAGCCGTACATGACACTGACGAAACTGCTCTTCGCCGCGAAATCTAGACCAGAAAACGATACTCGCGCGCTACGCTTTAACTGACCCAACCTCCCCGTTTCCAGGTCATCCTGAAGAAGCAAGCTCCCCGTGGTTTCAGATGGACTCTGTCTACAATTTAGGCTCTCTGCGCGCGAATAGCAACTTTCGGTCGAGTCGCGCGTAGCTGTTCCTCTTCGCGGTGTACCTTGAATAAATAAACATGCCGTTCTTTTAACGCGACAGCGTTTAGGAGCTTGTGAGCAGAAAATCCGGCGTCCGCGCCAGTGCGACCAAAGGTCATGACGTCACAGCCACATGTGACGTCACGTGACACGTAATACTACAGGCTATAGACCACGCACACACTCTTGCATGGCTGTGGTCTTACCACAGCCATGCAAGAGTCTTGCACGCAGTGGTCTATAGACCACGCACACACTCTTGCACGGCTTGGGAACGAGCTCGGGTTTGCATGAGAAGGCTTTGCGAACGGGGCCCGATAACGCTGTCGCATTCCACCCTTAAAGACAAAACTTAAGCGTCCCCCAATTTTTTTGTTTTCTTTATCCTCGTTATTTTATGTTATTCACTATCAATTAGTACTTACCCAGTACTACCCAAACAGCACGATAAAAAAACATATTACATATTATACGAAAAAAAACTTTTTGGTGTTTACATAATTCACAGAAAAACGGGTTCCAAATAAAAACAAACCTTGGAGAATTAAAAATAATAAAAACGTAAAACGAAACACTCTAGCTATAGCCACTGACAGCTCAACAAGCATGGGGCGTGGCAAGTGTCAACCATCTCATTATCGTTCCGTAGCTAATGAGATTATGACTTGGGCCGATAAAAACTTGGAAGAACAAATTACGAAGCAAGAAGCGTGAACTGAATAAGCCACACCACGTGCTCTTAAGCTCTCAGGAACTACGCTTGAACTTTCACTCTCTTTTATACAGGGTGTTCCTCTTTAAGCTCTACAGATTTGTTAAAAAAAGAAGTCCCGTGAAAATCTAGACTAATGCGGTTTAAGCGGGTGAGTTATTCCGCCAGGGGGACATAGTATTGGGGAATAATCACTGATCGCTATTGTAGTAAGCTGGATCGCGAGATCGGGAGCCCATCGGTGCCGCCACTGGCAGCCATTGCTTGAACACCAGGCAATACACGCAAGTTTAAGGGAGAAACGCACAAAAGTAAGGATATTGAAGCATGTACGCTGTGCTCGGAGGCGAGTATTTTACGGTGTGCTGCGATCCTTATGTCGGGTGTTTCGAGATCGAATGGGTATTTGTCAAACGCTCAAACGCTGATAAAAAAGATCAAACGTACAGGAGCACCTACGGCTGATCTGGCAAGTTTGCTCTCGTAGTGGAGTAAACAAAGGAACTTGCAGTCAATCTGACGGTCCTCGGGGAAGCCCAGAAGTTCATGAATGACAAAGAAGTTCCATCTCGAAAGCGGATTTCCGTGAGCGGGAGTGAGCGAATTCCGCGCAGCAAAGCCTTCGAGCTTGCCGTCTGCTAAACCTAACTCAACCAAACCGCCACCGACTCCGTGGTAACTCTAGGTAACTCTCGCGTCATTGAGCTGCACTAGATATTTCGCCCAGCGGAGTCACTCGTTTACCACTAGATATTTATTTATAAGAACTGCGAGAGCTGCCAGTTTTAGTGTTTGTACACAAGCTATTCTGACGGGCCTATCGAAAAGCAGCCAAGAAGTTTGAATGCCGACAACAACTTAGAAGCGGGGGAAATGACGCTTTTTCTCGTTTTCTCCATAGACTCCCATGCATTCGGTGGTATCGTCAATGGCCGCCGGTAGCGACACTCGGCCCCAGCTACCGAGGCCGCGGTCCGCGATCCAGCCTCCTACAATTGAGATCAGTGGGGATAATCGTCACGAGAAGTCGAATAATTAACTAAAGTAGACTTATGATCCCAATTAAAAACTTTCTGAACTTCATCCAAAAACCACAAGATCAGTAATTTCTAGAGAGACTCTGAGCGTCTGGGAGGAACGCGCTAAAATTAACCACTGGTGCAACGGGCAAAAGGCTTCGGGGTGAAGAAAACGCGGATGATAAGATACGGAAAAACCGCGAGGGTGCACGTTATCGCAGCGGTACACTCTAAGAAAAAAGAGGAGAAAGGTAGCAACGGCGACTGTTCCCCCTTGTTGTGGTCAAGTTGCCCAGAGAAGGGAGGAACGGAAGTTTGGATGAAAGGAGGAGGTCTAGATTCTCCCTGTTCAGTTGGCGCAGGGGTTGACATCGCACTTCTAACCAAGTGGTCCAAGGTTCGATCCTTGAAAGGCGCGGTGTTTTTTTTTTGTTTTTTTTCGTTAAGTTTTTTTTAATTTTTTTGTTTTGCCAAAACAGGCATAAACAAACCCAGACCGATGGAAGGAAAATTAAAGTCCTTATTATCCACCGACGCCAAGGAAAACTATACAAATATCATTGCTACAAGCTTCATCAGCGCGCTGTTTGATAAACAAGATTCGGGCACCCAGGTTGGATCTAAGCCGTTTACGCAGGGGCCAAGACGACGAGATCGGTCCTTCAGTCGTTTGTTTTGCCGCGGCGTTTTTGACATTCACAAAGAAAGAAGTTTAAACACATCCGTCATAAACCGCTACGCTTCGAAACGATGCCGACACTGCTACGTAGCACTGGGCGGATGCGATCAGCTGCGATAGCGGCGGGTTTCGGGCCTCGGCCTCTTCGGCCACATATCGTAACTCGGCTGCCTCGGCCGTCTCGACTGCCGGGCCCTGACCCTGCACTCTAAGAAAAAATGAAGGTAAAAGGTAGCAACGGAGCGTCTTCCTCCATTCTACTGACACGCCACCAAGTGGACTCGAGGAGAAGGGAGGCGTCTTCTTTCGGTTTCGTTTTTCGAGCACGTCGCGCACGTTGTGAAATAAATGTTGTTAAGTTGATAGAGCTTCAGCGGCAGCGAAGGCCGCCGTTAATTCCGTCTTTTAGTCCAAACGTGCAGAACATTTCGGTTGCATTGACGTTTTTACCACTAATTTTTTTCAAAGGAACAAATGAAGCCGCTAGAAGCAGCGTAGTTCCGGAGCAGTGCCAGCAGCGCCACGGTACACTCGGGTAAGATGGCCGTCTCTGGATTGCGGGACGTATGCGGAACTGCAGTAGCGGAACCACGCGGGATTGTATCGACGTTTTCGACGTTATGGAAATCACAGGAACTGTGTCCAAGGCAGGCAGGTTTTCCTGCCAGCTGCCTGGGTGCCTTCCGTGCTGAGTTCGGTTCTGTTTTCCCGTGCCGAGTGCCAACCGGCGTTCAACGTGGTTCTGTATTTCTGCGTGCCAGCAACATAGCAGCAACATCGTGATGGCAGTGTTGTGCGTAGTGAACAGAAGACTGGAATTATCGCCGATGTGACCGTGTGTTCGCGTATCAGTTGTGTAACAACAAGATGAGATGACGTAAACTGTCGGGCATTGATGCCGCTGGTCGGGCCGTGATCGGAGGGGGCGGGTGTCGCAGGTTGACATTCCCCTTTACATTAAAGAGTTTAAGACCACTTGAGAAATTAGGTGCAGTCGATCGACGTGCGGATAATCATGTTGGAACGCTGGTCTGAACGGTAAGCTCCTATTTTATTTATTTATTTACAGATACTACTGCCTTCTCAAGGAAGGCGTTGTAGGACGGGCTTCTAAACAATGACTGAAACGTACAATATGGAACAAGGCCAGTGCAACGAACATAGTAAAGAGCAGAAACCATGAAACCCACAACCAAAATATTGCACAACAATGAAATGAAACAGTGAGCATCATTACACTCTACCGTGTACCTTTTACCGTTTACGCTAGAAAGCGAACAAGACATTGAACGATGTTGTATACACAAACGACCATCACAACTATAGCTGCTAAAATATTTCAGGGTCAGTGTGTTGAAAGATTGGCTAACAGCCAGCAGACACAACAAACTCAAAACAATAAGCAACAGCCAGCAGTCACAACAAAATCAAAACAATAAGCAACAAGTAGCTCGAGGTTATTTAAAGAATGAAAAGAGCGAGGCTTTAAATGATTGGGTGGAAGTCGTGTTTACGATGTCAAAAGGCAGCTCATTCCATTCAGTAATGGTTTTAGGAAAAAGAGAAAACTTGAAGCAGTCGGTATGGCATTGATAGTCTGTAAGTGATAAGGCATGGTAGCTACGTGTGCTTCTCGCAGATTTTAGAGTGACATAGCGTGACCTATCTATTCTAAAGCCATCGTTTATCAGTGTGTATAGGAAAGTGAGTCTGTTAATTTTCCTACGCGTTTGGAGGGGCTGGATACCGGCTATGTTGTATAGGGCACTCACAGAATCTAATCTTTTGTATTTGTTGTAAATGAATCTTAGTGCCTTCTTTTGTACTCTTTCGAGTTTATTTATGTTCGATAATGTGTTTGGATCCCAAATAATATCAGCATATTCTAAAAGTGGCCTGATGAGAGATTTGTAGGCTATTAATTTTGTTGCAGGTGTAGAGTGTCTTAAGTTACGTCTCAGATACCATAGTTTGAACATCGCCTTCTGACACAGCGAGTCAATGTGGGCATTCCATCTGAGATCAGAAGATATAGTGACTCCAAGATATTTGAATGAAGAAACTTGTTGCAGAGCAGAGTTATTTAAGCTGTATGAAAAGACCAACGGAGACTTTTTACGCGTTATTGTCATCGAAACACATTTTTCAAGGTTTAACTGCATTTGCCATGTCTGGCACCAGTCACTGATTTTTCTCAGGCTAGAATTGAGATTAGCTTGATCTGCGCCATTTTTAATTTCAGAAAATATAACCAGATCGTCGGCAAATAGGCGAAAATTTATGTTGATGTTATCTTTTACTACGTCGTTTATATAAACGAGGAAAAGGAGAGGGCCTAACACGGATCCCTGGGGAACGCCTGAATGCACCGGCAGTAATGATGATCGTTCCTTCTTTACCTCAACAAGCTGTTTCCTATTGCATAGGTAGTCTTTAATCCACCGAAGCACTTTGCCATTTGGTAATAATTTAGATAGTTTTACAAGAAGTTTGGGATGTGACACACGGTCGAAGGCCTTCGAAAAATCTAAAAATATTACATCCGTTTGCCCCCTTTTGTTAATAATTTCCGAAAAATAATGAACCGTTTCCGCAAGTTGCGTAGTCGTAGAGAGCTTCCGCCTGAAACCATGTTGTTCGGAACAAATAACGCTGGTTGTTTCGAGAAAAGAAGAAATATGATTATGTACTATATGCTCAAGCAGTTTGTTGACCGTGCAGAGCAAAGAAATTGGTCTATAATTAGTAGTGTCATCGGTGCTCCCCGATTTGTGGATGGGAACGACTCTTGCGGATTTCCAATCATCTGGCACTGAACCTTCTCGTAGCGATTTTTCGAATAAACAGTATAAATATTTAGAACACCATTCCGCGTATCTCATTAAAAATTCATTCGGTATATCGTCGGGACCAGAACTTTTTTAGTATCTAGACTGAGCAGAGAAGCGAACACTCCTTCCTCTGAGACGGCAATATCAGGCAGTGACTGTGCAAACTGGAAATCTGGCGAGCTCGGTTCGACACCGTTGTCTTGCGAAAACACACTGGAAAAGTACTGGTTAAAGGCGGTCGACATTTCTTTGCCCGCAGTTACGTCTACTCCGTCAACAATTATTTTATCTAGCTGTTCCTTCTTGGGAGAAATGTATCGCCAGAATTTCCTTGGATCTGTTATTAAAAAGCGAGGTAGTGAGACGTTAAAAAAGTTATACTTGGATTTGCGTATAGAATTGTTTAACACCTGCTTTTGCTCCCTCATCTTGTCAGCATATTCTCCTAGTAGAAGATTGTGTTTATTTTTGCGCAGTCTATGAATTCTGCGTTTTAAGTGAATAATATTACGCGTTAACCACGGTTTGTTATGATTTTTGGAGCGGAGAGTTCTTTTAGGCACATAAAGATTTAAACACCCATGAACCAGGTTTTTGAAATACAACCACATTTCATTAACATTATTTTCTGGCGAAGAGTACAGACTAAGGAAAACGTCATGTTTAACTTCAAATTGGTCAATAACACTTTCGTCGAGCGCGTTCTTAATATCGTACACTCTGCGTGTGCTGCCACGAGCAGGACTAGCACAACCAACAAAAGATGGATTATATTCAAAAACAACAATGCGATGATCTGAGATGCCTTCCGAGACCTCACATGAAAAGGTGCGCTTCGCGACATCACTTGAAACAAACACGAGATCAAGAGTATTTGACGATGAACCTTGAATACGTGTGGCTGTAGTGACGGTTTGATACAAGTTTAGATTGAACGACATTTCAGTTAACAAGACAGAATCAGTACAGTTGTGGTTCAAAGGAGAAAGATTTTCCCAGTTAATATTGGGAAGGTTGAAGTCACCTGCAATAATAACGTGCTTGTTTTTTTTTACAATGGGCGTGAGGTGTGAGTATAAATTTTCTAAAAACGACAAGTCAGCATTAGGGGGCCGATAAACACCACCAACAATAATTGGAGGAGAAAATGAGTTTATTCTAGCCCAACAAGACTCGGTTCCATCAACATCATTCATAACCGTAAAGATCAGCGTATCTTTTAACATTATTGCGACCCCTCCACCTCGAGAGCACCGGTCTTTTCGAATTATTTTAAATCCGCTGGGAACAATTTCAGAGTCACTGATAGAGCTATGGAGCCATGTTTCAGTGATGACTAGTACATCGGGGTCATGCTCAGCCAACAAAATGTCAAGATCGTCAAGCTTGTTCAAAAGGCTACGAGCATTTACATTAATCAGCTTAAAACTACTTGGCCCTGTAAGTTGACGTCAAGGTTGGGAAAATGAAGAGACTGCATGCAGCCTTTCACGCTGAGCAGTATCACAGTTCCAAACATAGGCGTCACCGTTGATAAGGAGTTTATCATAGACGAGTTTAACCTTTTGTTTGTTAGCTCTCTCGGCTTGGGAGCTCTCCCATAAGTTACGACGCAATGATTGTACACGAACAGAGTAATCTATCCTATCGTACAGTGGCCAATGTGACTGTCGGTCCCCGAGAGCGATTGCGCTCTGGTGAAAAGACTGAGCAGTACGAAATAATGACGGAAAGTACTATATTTACAATGAAATTTTAGCATAAAAAAAGTAAAATCGAAAAAAAAGTTATCATTTATTTTGCTGTTTAAATATACTACGGTTCCTGGAGAAACTGCCCTCCAAGTGGCGCGCTGGGATGAGCGCTAGACGTTTTCGAGCTCGCCACGGGGTAGCTCCGTACACTTAACACCTGCCGCAAGTCGCGGCTTTGACTGCATTCAAGTTGATCGAAAAGCGATCTCTCTGCCCGTGAAGCATCACTTCCAGCTGAGTGAATATCCGCTCTACACAGATTAATTCAAGACGGCAATTGCAGCCGTGCGCGAACAGCACAAATAGAAAAACAAACACTACAATAGAAATACTGGCTAGGAAGTGCCGTGCGGGGAAACAAACCCAGGCTTGGAACCGCATTGGAGCGGCTCGATTTATTGGCTTTCAAATAATTACGGCATGATCGAGCGTTTTCTTTTTAATAAGAGATTCATCCCCTGAGCCATTAAAAATACTCTCAGATGTATGACATTGCTGGAAAAAAATCAACATGCTGGGAATATTTTTTATTGCTTAGAGAGTCACCGAAAAATTCCGTACGTTCAAAACGACCAGTATAAAAGACGGAAACGCAGAGCTCGGGAGTAGTGATCGGGTGTTGTATTGCTGTTTGTATGCTGTTGTATTGATGTTTGTATGTATGTGTATGCGCTCTATGTATGTTCAGCTGATGCTTGTACCGTAGAACGCGTAATGTGTCTACCTGTGTGAAATAGAGGGTCCCGAAGCGCAATGGTGGCGTCAGAAAATAAATATTTTTTGTAGAACATGAATTGGGCGGTAACTAGCGCCACCTAGCCTAGCTACTTGCGATCAATCTGCTTGACCCTGCCATCTGGTGGCAAGCGATTTAACCTCCTTTTACGCTACGCGGCTACGCCATAATTTCGTGTTACCGTGCTGAAACGAGCCAAGAGGCTGCTTCGGATTTGCTTTTTTTGAGAGCGGCTTTTGGTTTTGCGGGCGAATGGTTTACCACTCCTTCGTGATGTGCGGTTGACGCAACGGTTGACGAAGGAATTGTGGCTCGAGGAATAGCAAAGGTAAGACAAAGTGCGCGAACTGGGTGCCGGTTGTCTCCGTTTAACATCGCAGTGCTGACGATGAGACGACTGAGTGACTGCATGCTTTCGAAACGTAAGTTTCTTTACCTGCAGGGGGAAGCCGGCTTCGGAAATAAATACAGTTCGCGGAAAGCTCGTGTTACGTTTTTATTTGCTGCTCCTCTCGCTCCGTACAATAGACTTCGTGTTCTCGTTAAGCCTTATTGAGCTCGATTTGCTCGATTCGTGGCCGCCATATTGAGATGCAGGCGACGGAGGAACTTTTGCTCCCCTGCTTTAGGGACGAAAGTTCCTCCATTTCTGAAGGAACATATGTGTCAAGAGCGTTCCTCCCTTTAGGGAGGACTATACTGACCCTTTTTTCTAAGAGTGTAGTCTCGCTCCTGCTGCGCGAGTGATAGCTTTAGTGCCCCTAACGTGCTTCCCACGTCCTCCAAGTCTTTGTAATATCGACTGATTTAGCGACTTCTCAATGACACTCGGCAAGTTTTTAAATAAAGTGCTGTTTATCGTCAATATCTAAAACGCTAATTAACATATTGCAGTTAATTAGCCGACTGATCATTACGATTAGCCTCCTATGCTATGTCCTACTGGCCGTATAATGGTTCGTTCCCGCATTTGCGTCAATTGCGTTGCGATGCGTTGCGTCGTGAAGCACAGCGCCATCCCATTGGTTTGTTGCAAGTGTTGCCATAGCCACAGCTCGACGCAAGCCGTTTTAACGAGGCGCAAGTGGCTGCAGCCACGCTCGAACGCAACCGCGGGAACGATCTTTAACTCAACTGCAGAAACCGCCTTTGTGTAGCTTTAAGTTTTCTTTTCCCTTTTTTCAATTCAATTCAATTCAATCTTTATTTACCATTTTTTACAATGGCAGGGGCTGGGAAAAAAGCTGCATGGACAGCTTGACGAGTTCCCAGCACCACAAAAGTTTCAGCAGCAGCGGCAATGCGAGTTCACACACAGTGTATACATATTAAAAGGAAGAAAAGAAAAAAAAAGAGATAAAAAGTTATACAATATTAGTTAATGCAGAGAAAAGTGGATTTAAAAACCACAAACAAGCAACAAAGCAAGTACAATACAAATGCAACTCAAGTGTAACCATATCAATCGCAACACAAAAAATAAGACCGTAATTCTCTGGGTGAAAGAGTAGTTATGTCTATGTGCTTTAGGGTTAGCATATTTAGCAACTTCGGGAGAGTTATTTTGACTCTCTGAAGACCATAGTTGGAGCGGGAGTTTTCAATGAACCAGGGTTCAGAACTACGAGTTGGATAAATTGAGCTTTTTTCCTTCAGTGACGCTAGAGAAATAAAACAGTCTCTATTTTTACTGCATTCTATTTTATATTTCATGCATAACTTAAAGTTGTAGAGTTTGAAGATTTTCATGACATTCAGATTGCGAAAAAGGGGTTCTGTATGAAAGTCATAGCCGACATTGCAAACTATTCTTAAAGCTTTTTTTTTTTTTGCAAGAGATGTATTTTTTGGAGGTTCAATCCTGTGGTCGTCCCCCAAATCAAATGACAATAGTTTAGATGGGAACAAAATAATGACTGGTACAGAAGTAGTTTAACACTGAATGGAAGAATATAAGAATGCCGATACATTAAACCTACCACGTGACTTAGTTTTGATGTGATGTGGTCAACGTGAGCGTCCCAAGACATATGTTCGGAAAAATACACCCCTAGTGTTTTAAATGATCTAACAACCTCAATCGGTGAAGAGTACATTATGATATTGGTCGGAATTTCAACAAATTTGTTTTTAGGTTTAAAGCAAATAGCCTTTGTCTTAGCTGTGTTGATTTTTAGCAAGTTTGCGTTTGCCCATGATTCTAGCTCTGCTAGTACGTTATTCGCAATATCAGCTATTTCATCCCCAGTCCGAGCAGATACAAAGACACTGGTGTCGTCCGCATAGATACAAAATTTTGCCTGTTTGTTTATATTGACTAAATCATTGATATATATATTAAACAAGAACGGTCCTAAAATGCTTCCTTGAGGCACTCCTGAAGTTAGATTCTTTACATCTGACGAATAACCGTTAACGTGGACGTACTGCTTCCGGTGGCATAAGTAGCTCTTTAGTAATGTTAAAGCCTGTCCTCTGATACCATATGTCTCGAGCTTTTGAAAGAGTAGTTTATGGTTTAGGTAATCGAATGCTTTTGTAAAATCTACATAAATACCGAGGACAATATTTTTCTTTTCAAAGTTGTCCAGTATAAACTCTTTTTGGTCGAGTAAAGCTAACTCTGTGGAACGATTTTTTCGGAACCCATATTGTGATGCAGTTAAAATGTTATATTTTTCTGAAAAGCTTACAAGACGATCGTGCAAAATGCTTTCAAGGCCCTTTGAAAACACTGAAAGTATAGAAATCGGTCTATAATTTCCGAGCTCGTTTTTGTTGCCTTTCTTTATATAGAACTGTCACTTTAGCAATCTGCATCCTCGGGGGAAAATCGCAGTTTCTAAACAAAGGTTAAAGATATGAACTAGGCAAGGGCTAATTACTTCAATAACATGCTTAACTGGCCTAATTTGAATTCCTTCATTATCACAGCTGCTGCTGTTGTTTGCTTTAAGAAATACGGATATTACTTCGGCCTGGGTAACCGGATTCAAGTAGACTGTGTTTTCATTTTTATTTGCAATGTATCTATAGATATTGGTGTCATGGCGATTATCCACTAAGTTAACAAAAAAATTGTTGAAAGCATTTGCAAGAGTTCGACCAGATAACTCCATTCCGTTCACATAGAGTTTCTCAATGGCGTTAGTCGAACGCTGTGGATTTAGTACCGAATTAAGCTTTCTCCACATTATATCTGTACGCAGCCAGTCCCCGTATTAAATAAATTAAAGTAATAGCGTTTTCTAGCATTCCTAATCTCTTTATTCAGGTTGTTTCTATATGATTTAAAAATCCTTAGCTTATCTGGGTTCCTTGTCTTTACAAATTTTTTATAAAGGGAATTTTTTATTCTAATTTTTCCAAGCAACTCTGTGGTCATCCAAGGTTTTCGAGATTTTTTGTTGCCTCTAATAGATTTGTAAGGAAAATATTTTTCGTACAGTGGTCTAAATTTATCGATGAATATATCAAAAGCTTTCTCTGGGCTGGTTTCATTGGTTACTTCACTCCAGTCAGTGTTGTTTAACTCAGCATGAAATCTGTCTAAGCGATCACTCGTTATAAGCTGAAACCTAGCTCCCTTTTGCGGTGCTTGTTTTGGCATGCAGTTATGAATACATATAAATGTGGCAAGGTGATCACTGATATCACAAATGACTACACCAGATTTTACGACAGATAAATCAAAGTTTGTTATAAATAGGTCTATTAATGATTCAGACCTTTCAGTGATTCGTGTTGGTGTATTAATTACATTTGAACAACCATTTGCTTTGCAAATCTGTCACGCTTTCAAAACAACAAAAACCACTGCGTATCGACGGCTTGTGCGGCAAATCTGATAGGAATGCTCCAGTTTGTTGATTACATCGTCAGAGCCGGCTTGTTACGATTATTGCAGCGCGCAATAAAGATTAATAAAAAAATCATCACGGTACCTGTGATGACGCCCAGTCCAATGATCATGGCCGTTACATTGTAGAACACGACACAGAACAAAATGCCCAAAGCCGCCAGCACGCTTCCTGCGATGGCGACAGTCCGCACCGGGAAACACTTGACCAGAGCGCCCCAGACAAGTCCTGTGGAGGAAGGCGACTCATACGTGTGACTTGGGTGCCCACGTTAGCCTAGCGATCGAGCAACCTATGCAGGGTGTGCGGAAGTCAACAAAAAAACAATAACGGCCAAACTTCCATGTGGAATATGTTAGTTCCGTTTGGTTACTATTTATGCTAGCGTTTGAGGACACTCAGTGAGTAGCGCGTACTATAAAAGTCTCACCGCCGATGCTAAGTACCAGACTTGTGCCCGTCACTTGAAAACCGTAATAGGTTACAATTACAACTACCGAGCCTCAAATGTAATGGATTACCGTTATGAATTGCTTTCGTTGAAAAGTAACGGTTACTTTACTCGTTAAGTTACATATTACATTCACGTTACTTTTCCTGTACAGTCAAGAAAACATTTGAAACAATTTTTATTTTTCAGAAATGTTCTGCAACAGTACTTTTAATATTTCATACTCCCGCACTGTGGTAGTACTTTTATAAATAAAAAGTTGTATTTAAGAGAAAGAAGCTGCCAGGACAGAGAAAACTGCAACCTCACCCGCCATCCCGCTAGCTAACGGCGACCGGAAATGATCCCTGGCATTCTGCAGACAAAGATAGGGTTGCGCATGCTCAGTAGCAGCCTCTTCCTCCGCTAGGGGATCAAGAAGACAACGCCCACTTGGCGTTGTCTTCTTGATCATTGCTTTTCGCTTATTTGTATATGCCATGCACGTTTTTCTAGTGGTTATAGTCACCGGTGATATAAAAAATCGTGTTTTGTTTTTCGGTTATTCTCCTTCTCACGATATTTTCTATTTTGTTTCACTTGCTATTTTTATGCTTCTGAACTGCCTGCTCGTATTGCTCCAGTTTTTGTATTATGTTCGTATTTTCAAAAGTAACGAGTAATTAAAAGGTGTTTTCGTTAAAAAGTTATCTCACCAGGATGGAAACTTTTTCAGAATGCAGTAAATATTACCTGATTAACATGAGCAGCCGAGGGTAAGCGATATGGTGGAAAGAAGTAATTTTCGGAATGTAAATAGCCCTTCCTTCAAATGCAGACCTGTACACGTTACCCCAAAAAAGTAACTAAATACCGTTACTCGTTACTCGCTCAAAAAGTAACTAAATACGTTACTCGTTACCGACTCTCAAAAGGAACGCGTGAGTTACCTCAAAAGTAACGAGTTACTTTTCACGTTACTTTGAAGACCAAATACACAACTGTTTTTGTTTCATGGTGTATTGTTTTCTTTTTAGTAGTCGTTGCGCTGAAGCAGCAGCTGCCTGTCGAAGTTTTCATCAGTTAAGTTTCCCGCTTATTTGAAAATACATTTCCGGTGACGCTGAAGCGTCGTTCTACTGACGCGCTCGAAGGAACGGCAGTGTTGTGCTTCAGCAAGAGCTGGTGAATCTTCGGGAACTGCGCCTTCATTGAGGACAGCGGGTAAGGGGTTATGTGCCTTCTCGTGTTTGCAACCTCCGGGTTTACATCCGGTCCGTACCCGGTTCTAGAAAGTTCAATTAACGAACCTGATTGTGCTCGCCGGGTAAAGGACATTCTCAGCTGTAGAGTTCAGTACAGCAACGTTTATCGCTGGACACGTCAGTCGAACTGTTCGACTGACGTGTTCAGCGATACATGTTGCTGTATTGTCATTCTGTTTATTTGTTTTTCTGGTTTTCCATCTGCCTTTGTCGCAATAGACAGATACTAAGGCTAGAATAAAAACAAGGCAGTTAAAGCGGTGTTGTACACGTTACTCCTCAAAAGTAACGAGATACCGTTACTCGTTACTCTGCCTTAAAAGTAACTGAATACCGTTACTCGTTCCTTTTCTGAAAAAGTAACTAAATACGTTACTCGTTACCGAAAATAGTAACTAGATACAAGTAACTCGTTACTTGTAACGCGTTACGTACATGTCTG
>JAZHYW010014224.1:0-12329 GCA_037355805.1 Ixodes ricinus
GAGAATCGAACTAAAGGCGATCGCAACGCCGCCCTTTCTCCCGCAGCGGCCACTTTGGGAACTGCACGGCTGTAAGTATTGGTTTCGGTCAAGTCTCCCGGAAGGGCCGGTGGCGCCATCTCGTAGCGCCACCTCGCAGTAGCTATATAGAAGCAACGTTTATGTTCTACTCGCCGCTAAAAGGTGGCGCTGTTATCGTATTTAGTTTGGTCTCGGTGGACGCCAGCGGTCCAGGTTTCAAGGGTAAGTTTCTGGAGTGTTTTAGTAACGTTGAGGGCGACGTATTGCGAGCTGGACGACGCAATGGCGGCGCACGACGGACCAACGTTCCGACGGACGGAGGCTGCTGCTTCGGAACTGTCGTTCGTGGTACCGGCTAGTGCCACTAGATAAGCTACGCTTCAGAGGAACGACACTTGGCCATATTGTGGCTTAAAATCATGGTTGCCAGTTATCGAAAGCTTTATCTGAAATCAGGAGAAACGCTTTTCCGTCCTTTACGAATGTTTAAACAGTTCGTAACAAAGCAAAGCAATATTACATGAGCTTCCTAATACCGAATCTAATGCTGAGGAAGTAGCAGTTTTGAATGATGACAATCGGCAGTTGCGTCTGCTTTGCACAAACCCCGAAATGGCGGCGCCCATAACAGTGTCGGAGAGTACCGACACTCTAAGCGGTGCTCATTTAGGGAGCTCTAGTACCGGCCAATCGATCTTCAGGCATAGAACATCGTGCGGAAGGGATATAAGCATAGATGTGCGAAAAAATACAACGACAAACGGTGCTCGCAACTCTGCTGTTGTCGTCGTTCTCTGCTGTACACGCCGGAGAAGCGAAGGAAAACAAACGCGGTCGAGTGTGGCCACATAACTCCCGGCATCTCCTCCTCCGTAAAAGTTACTTGTTGTCGGGCTTGTGGGTGGTGAAGGTTATGAACCACGGGTAAATGCGCTAAAAGACGAGACACAAGAGCGAAGAAGAACGTGTGCGCTTAACATTGGGAAGAACGGGAAGAACACGAAAAGATGGGCCCACTGCGCCCGTGCTTGTCTTCTCTCTTGTGTTCGTCTTTTTAGCGCTTTTTACCATGGTTCAAAATCTCCTCCTCCTCGGTACACACCGTCCACGTGTCGCGGCCGTGATTTGCGTGCTCAGGTTTCAATTTCCGTTTCAAACAAATGATTTTTTTTAACATACGCGACATTAGCAAGATATTGATTGGGTAGTTTGCTGACACCGTAATAAATTACCTGGCAAATAATGAAGAAGAAAATTTGGGGGATGTCAGTGCTTGCCTAAGTCCCGACGCAGCCGACACTACCAGCTCATGGGACCAATCAAACAGCGTCAAAAGCGCACTATCATGGTGTTCGTCATGCTTCTATACTTGTTCTATAATCGTTGAGCCAATCATAAACAAAACAGACCTAGTGACTTGCGCGTTTGACTCTGCTTGACTGCTCCCATTAGCTCGTAGGACCCGAGCAGAACTGAAGCTGAAACGAAGTATGAGAATTCGCGTGCACCCGGTTTTCACGGAGAAAAACGCACTGGGCTAGTGCGTTCATTCAGCGCATGCACCGAATGAAGACGTTCAGTAACAAATTGGTGAGAGAATTGGTGTGTCACATGAAGTATATTTTCTGGCTAAATTTAGCGGAGAAACTGAATGGTTGTTTAGGTCCCGTGACGTCATGTCACGTGACATCGATTTCCCCGCTAAAATCGGGAAAACTGGATTGGTGTCTAGGTCACAAGACGTGAATTTTCCCATTAAACTTAGCGGGTAACGGAATTAGTGTATAGGTCACCTGACGTCAATTTCCAGCTAGATTTGCTGGGAAAACTGAATAGATGGTTTGGCTACAAGACGTGAATTTTCCGCTAAATTTTGCGGGCAAACTGAATAGGTGTCTAGGTGATGTGACGTCAATTTTTCAACTAAATTAAGCGAGGGAACTGAATTGGTCTCTATGTCTCCTGACGTCCGTCACATGACATCAGTTTTCCAGCTAGATTTAGCTGAGGGGGAGGGAAGGGGGTAGGGGGGAGCGTTAAAAACCATTTCATGCTTTAAAACGACTTGAGTAGAAAACAGAATCTGCTCAGGAACAATGAGCACGTGAAGAGACCGTGCTCATTTTGCATGCGCGGATTGTGTGTTTGAAATCCGCGCAGCTCGCAAGGGTCCTTTCCGTATTGCACCTTGCGCTGGATGCACTCGGTAGATCGCAGTAATAGGGACACCGAGCACTGTGCAAGTAATTAAGCACACAAGGCTTCTTAGAGCGCAGCTCTTAGGTGCCCGTTTCTGGGTTTCGCGGCGTAAGCGTCACCCTTCGCGTAACCGCCCCGCTAAATTTAGCGGGAAGCTGAGTGAGTTTTCGTAGACCGCGTTTCCCCTTCCGCTAAGCCGTCCGCAACGAAGAAGCCGCTACGGCGCGTGCGTGCCGATGGCCTTGGCCGTAGAGTTCAGGGTATCGTAGCGGGTCGCGGAGAGCGTTGCGGGACTGGGAAAACGATCTATGAAAACTCCCCATTGAATTGGTGTTGAGGTCACGTGACGTCAATTTTGCAGCTAAACTTAGTGGGGAAACTGAACCTCCTAAATTTAGCGGCAGGAAAGGAGGAGGGGAGGGAGGAGCAGGGAAGGAAGATGAGGCAAGAAAGGAGGGGAGGAGGAGTGGAGGAACGGAGCAAGATAGGACAAGGAGGAGGTGAGCGAGGAAGGGCTTAACCTCCCCTTCCTACCCCTCCTCCTCAAGAGCTGCGCTCTAATTTTGCACTACAGAGACTTGTAAACGTCTTTCATTTTTTTTTAAGTAAAGCTTTTAGTGAGGTTACATGTTGCCCTTGACCTCGTGTCCACTTCCTTACGGAGATGGTTTCCGGGATCTCCTTGTAAGCTGTAAGAGGGTTCATCATTCTAGAAGGAAATCAGGGGTTCTGGTTCCTATTGTATTGAGGTCGACATATCTTGTTTTTGTGGTGCGGGTTTGTGTGGTCTTCAAGTTCTGGAGTTTGGGTACGTGTTTTCTTACGTGTTTTGTGCGCACTGTGTGCTGCAGGAGCACTGTTAGTGGTAACGTGTTACAGGTAACGGCGTTACGACTAACGCTATACTTTTTCGGTACGTTTAACGTACTCGGAACTGCAGGCCATAGACGACTGGAATGGGTTGGCAAGCGAAATCGCACAGACAACAAACCATGACCCGTTTGTCTCATTGTTACGGTGGCTCTTTTTCGTGACATCTATTTTGTTTTTGTTTTCTAAATTGCACGTGTACGTTTGGTACCTTTATATTTACATTGGTTAATTTCATCGTCGCTGAGTAAGTCTTTTTATAAGGTTTTCCATGTACCCTCTTTTTAGTAGCACTTGTAAACTTCTCCTGTATTACTTTTTAATCATTTAAGAAATTATTACATGCCGGTGTGCGTGACTATGCACCATGTTACGCGTTATTGAGTTCTGTTAGCGTGATTATGTTTCCTTTTGTATTTTCATACAATTGCAACATTGTACGACTATGATGACATTCCATGTACTCTATGTAATGCCCCTGTGGGCCTTTAGAGGTATTTAAATAAATAAATAACGGGTAACGTACTTAGGTTACTTATTTCGAGTAGCGGGTAGCGTAGTTACGTTACTCGTTACTTCTTCCCAAGGCTTAAAAACATTACACATCCAATTTTGTCGTGTTTTTAGGCGCCAAGTAATGTAAATTTTCAACTTTTTGCATTTTTTTGTGAATATTTAGGTAACACCGTAAAAAAATATAGAGCAATTATGGTCAGGTTCTGCATGAATATGTTTTTTTTTAAATATGGCGCTTTGCATATCTGTACCATCAAAACAGCAAACCCCTAGCTGCTATGTCCTAATGAAGAATGGAAGACGTTTACAACACTCTGTGACGCCGAGTTAGAGTGCAGCTCTTGAGGAGGAGGAGGGAAGGGTACTGAGGGAGGGTAAACCCCTCCTCCCTCCTCCTCACCTCCTAATCCTCCCCTGCTGCTCCTGCTCCCCTCCTCCCTCCTCTTCTCCCTCCTCTCCTCCTCCTTCTCCTCCTCCTCCTCCTCCTCCTCCTCCTCATCTCCTCCTCCTCCTCCTCCTCCTCCTCATCCCTCCTCCTCCTTTCTCCGCCCCCTCATCTCCCCCTCCTCCTCTTCTCTTCCCATACCCTTTCCCTCATCCCCTCCCCTCGTCCTCCTCCACCCTCCTCCTCCCCCTCCTCGTCCTCCCCCGCGTTGCATCATGGGAAATATCCCATAATGCACCACGCGATTATGCCGACGGTGACGCCGTCGGCTAGCCGCGTGGTGCGTGGCACCTAAGAGCTGCGCACTAAAAAGTAAAGCAAACGTGCGTTACTTTTTTATCGGTAACGGTAACGCGTTCCTTTTATTTTGAGGTAACGTAGGTCGGTAACGCGTCCCTTTTATTTTGCAAGTAACGAGTTACGTATTTCGTTCCATTTTTTTCGGTAACGCCTACAACACTGTGCAGGAGGCATCCGGAAAAGCCCTTAATCATTTTTAACACACCCTCTCCAGCTTTCCTTTGGTTTAAAGGGGCATAAAAACGATTTAGTTCTTGCCGTTTTATTATGCTCTGACGATCGTGGAGATAGGATGAAACAAAAAGCACGCCGAAAATTATGCACGCGAATTCCAATATTATGAAGTGTGCCCCCCCCAAAGCGAAACGGCAGAGACGACCACGTCAACCTCATCTGCCAGTACTGTTGGATGACAATCAAATCGGACCAAGGTAGGGACGCCGTACACCTTGCAGAGCGCGTGGAGTATTTCCAGCACGTGAAACTAAAAGTCGCGCTCTTCGAAGCTTTGTCAAGGCCTCTGTCAGTCGCGCCTTGAGTTTGTGGAGCTTCCACTTAAACGATGCTTGTCGCGTTATGAACAACGGCCTTTCTGAAGGTCTGCGCCTGGAAGGTTTCGCGTGCGTGTACGACGTTGTTATTCACGTCACATATATTCTGAAGAGTTCTAGAGAGCTCCGTTGTAAATTTCACGCAATGTACAAGTTCATGAGCATGCAACCGAAGTTTCTTGCCACTGTTTGACCTATCAGATGATTATTTTTTCTACGAGTCGTTGTGTGATGTTATTGACTACTGGTGCCCCATTATTGCTTTCTTGGGAAGCTGTGTCGCGAAAGGTGGAAAATGCAAGAAGCTTGAGGCTTCAATAGGAGAGAGTGAAGCAACGCGTGACCTCTTGGTTAAGATTGAATTTGTGAGAGAAAGGTAGAACCCAATTTTACCACCTTGAAAAAGCTAAAATCGGAGGACGCGCTTGTGTGCGATGTCTACTTCTTATTCGTGATACAGCTGAGAGGGATCCTTCAGGGGTGGGCTGAGGAGGATATAGGCTACCAGAATGATGTTGGCAACATGCTAGCCCCTGTGGGTCAAAGAAACACGCTCAAATCTCATTGAGACATTCCAGTAGTACTGTTAAGCTGTGCCCGGAAAGTGGATGATAACGTTGTAAGGAATGTCTCCGGCGGCGTGGGGCACATTGTTCCACAGACAACGTTCTCAGTTAACGTGCGTATCATTGACCGGAATCTGAAGCACGCAAATGCCCTCACTGCTCAATCTTTGAGAGCATCTTCAAACTTGCTGTTAGTGGCACTGGCGCGATTCAAACCTTACAGCCAGAGTTGCATAAATATTTATAGTACGCTGTGCTTGAAAATGTTGTACCGGTTCTTTTTTGGCGTTCACACTTGAATTATTGGCCAGCATTAGCTACCGGGGCACTTAGCCTCATTAGCTTGCCTGCTTCAAGCGTAAACGTGGAGAAAGCATTCTCTAAACTCAGGGTTATAAACAAAAAATAACGGGCGCATGTTAACAAGCAAAGCCTCGGCCAGTACATGTGTACCTATGCGGAGGGCAAGTTCGTCTGCTTCTCGCGCAGGGGGTAGCGGTGACGTCAGAACGCCGAGCCCTGATTGGCTGATCGCGGTCCCCTATCTGAGCGTCGTCTGCTCCTTTGCAACGTCGTCTGCTCGCAACGCCGTCTGCGTCTGTCTTACCTTTCCTGCGACTTTTGCAAGTGGAGAGGCCAGATTCACGAAACTATCTTACGCCAAAAATATGCGTAAGACAAAACTTAAAAACAAATTCGTATTCACGAACCGAAATTTTCGTAAGTTTTGCGCAGGTTACGACAAAATCCTACGACAGCTCCGAAGCTACGCACTTGTTACGATCAAATCAGCATGGCCGACAGCGTCGCGGTCGCGACGACCAACGGACGTTTATTTTTCTACGTGCGCTTCTCTCGCGTCCCGACTTCATGCAGCAAGAAAAAAGTAAAAAGTACTTGAACCAGACCACGACGAACAAGAACGCTGGATCCACAAACACCCGGGAAAAGCTCCAACGGCCACGATTCCACCGACACCGACCAAGCGAACTCGGCAGATAGGCCTAGCAGCCACTCCGACTCGGTGACCGTCTGCCCACGACCGGCTGGCGTGCTGAATGGAATGTGCCCGCGCGACCCTTGTGAACCCTTCCCGTATTATACTGTGATCACTGACCTCAATTTTAGATCAAGAGGTCAATCTCTTCCTCTTGTCATCTCCTCGTTTTCCGAGGCAACGGTGACTCTCGCCGGTGAAAAAGCGGTGAATATCCGACAGACGCAGGAAAGGTAAAGGAGCCATCGCTTTGACTAGCAGACGTAAAGCAGACGACGTTAACTGCGCCAACCCGCCGACGCCTTTAAAGAATGAGGAGTCTTGCCGCACACGAAAGGGGGGAAAAGTATTTGGGAGGGAACTTGCGGACACTAACACGCTCACTCTCGGTTCTTAGCAAACAAACCTCGGCGTCTCGGGACACCTCGCCAGTGAGTACTTTGACTTCCCTCCTTGATGCGCGTCAGCTAGTTGTTCGACAAAAACAACGAACCGCTCGAGTTATTTCGTCTGCCTTCTCTGAAAGGCGAAGTCGAGCTCGCTCGTAAAGACCTGCACTTCCGAAAGTCGCAGGAAAGGTAAGACAGACGCAGACGACGTTGCAAGCAGACGTTGTTGCAAAGGAGCAGACGACGCTCAGATAGGGGACCGCGATCAGCCAATCAGGGCTCGGCGTCCTGACGTCACCGCTACTTCCTTTCTCATGCGCAGAAGACGAAAATGAGCCCACTTGCGAGGCGTATTATAATCAGGTAAAGTAATCGTGACTATATTGGAAGTGAAATGCACAGTTGGTGTGTTGAGGCTTGGATATCACACTCGCTTGTAGTTGCGTGTGCGTTTCTCTGTATTTCCTTGTGGGAGTAATGCTAGTCGCACGACGTCGTGCGATTCAACCGAAAATTGATGTTGGCATGACGCGACGATCGCGCCATCTGGCACAGCCCCCAGCAACCATCGCTTCCATTCGGCCCACGTACACGTCAACATGTACATGAAGCTTGGTGCAACATTCAGCGTATTTGCTGACTTCTACAGAGCTTTTCTGCAGTTTCATGTTCATAGCAATGTTCTATTTGTTTGGATGGCGACCAGAACTGTCGCGGCTGGTGCTCGCGTCCCGACGCAGCGATTCTACTCATGCGGACGACAAGCCCACGCAGATGCGGTGCGTTGTGCGGTTCCTGGCCGGCTGGGGCTGTGGTTCATCGTGGATTCAAACAACTTATCCTTGTTTTAATTGTGATCTAATTTTTTTTTTTTGCGCTGTTTAGCAGATGTATTTGCTTATGGGTTTTCGCCTTTCTGCTTCGCCTCGCACGCCTCACGCGAGATACTTGTGCGCCTAAAAATTTTAAGTACAAAGAAAAGCGGCGAAATATTAAGCAAAAAATGAACAACAAAAGACGCAGGCTGGTACAACTGAGTCATACCCTCAGTATAGCCAAATCACAATTTGATGAGCCCTCGCTTTCGCTGCCAGAAATTCTTCTGACCCGTTTAGTTCCGGCTTTTAGCAACATAACGAGTGTCAAATTACCCTTTTCGTCAGAAACGCGAGCCCAGCCGAGACTGCAAGAGCGATGGAGCCCCATACTTTGTTGCATACCACGGACGTGCGTTCATGCAGTGAAAGCGTTATTGCAGGTATAGAGTTATTATAATGTACAGTCTCCTGCAATATAGAAAGACCCACTGGGAGCGTGTGGACGAGACGGCAGTGAATGGGGGCGCTGCGCGCGCTCCGGACGATTCCATTCTGCCTTGAGGGGAGGACGCTCGCTCGGGGCCCAACCGAGCATGATGCGCTTAAAGGGCGACGTCCGATTCGCGCTTTCAGCTTTTGTCAGCCTCCTCCTTTCCTACTACCCTCTCCGCTTTTTTACTTTGGCGCGACTTGGCTTCCCTCGCAGCTTAGGACAGAGAAGTGCTACGAGGATTATCTTCCCCCAGAAAGCTGGGGTTGAGGGTCCGCTTTTAAGCGTTCTTGGTTTCGGTTTAAGGGAAGTGCTCGCTTCATCGGCGTCAGGTCAAGAGATATGGTCACGAAGGCTCGAAATAAGCATAGTCCTCACTGTTGTTGTTTTTCTTTTAATTGTTTTAGGTGTAAAACGTTGAAACAGAGCACTGCCAAATAAACAAATGTTACAGTTATATTTGGAGTCCTATATTTAAGGAATCCAAATACGTCGAAAAGCGCATTCGTTTTTTTTCTCTTTTTTTAGATGGATGGGACGGATCGCGTGCGTTAACAGACAGAATAATTGCCTCGGCTCAGGTCGGTCTCTCTGGCAGCAATTGTGTCGTTACTAGGACAGAGCCGTACATGACACTGACGAAACTGCTCTTCGCCCCGAAACCAAGACCAGAAAATGATACGCGCGCGTTACGCTTTAACAGAGCTAGCCTCCCCCTACCCGCTCAGGGACCATCTTGAAGAAGCAAGCTACCCATTGTTTCAGATGGACTGTCTCTACAATCTAGACTCTCTACGTGCGAATAGAAACTACCGGTCGAATCGCACGTGCCTGTTCCTCTTGGTGGCATACGTTCTATCAATAAACACGCCGTTTTTTAACGCGAAAGCGTTTAGGAGTTCGTGTCGCAGAAAACCCGCCATCGGCGTCGGTGAGACCAGAGAATCTCATATTGCACCGCGCGCAGCCACGTGTGACGTCACACGGGACGTCACTCGAGGGACGGCTTCTCGTGGCTGTGATGTCGCGTTTTCCCGCCACGTGATTTGGCGGGAAAATTATCCTGCAAAGTATATCGAAATATTTTCCCGCCAAATTTAGCCGAATATTCTCCCCGCGAAATTGTTTCCCGCAAGATTTAGCGGAAAGTTTTTTTTTCGACAAAATATAGCAGAAATTTTTCCCGACCAATTTAGCGGAAATATTTCCCGCCAATTTCAGCGGAAAATTTTCTGCTAAATTCAGCGGGTCGATAGGGTCATGGCGTCACAGCCACGTGTGACGTCACGTGACACGTGACGCTACAGGCTGAGACCACGCACACTCTTGCACGGCTTGAGGAACGAGCCCGGGTTTATATGAAAGGCTTTGCGGACGGGGTCCGATAACGCTATCGCGTTCCACCCTTAAAGGCGAAGCTTAAGCGTTCCCCAATTTGTTTTATCCTCGTCATTTTATATTATTCATTATCATTTAGTCATAGCCCGGTACTACCAAAACAGCACGGCATGAACCATGTTACATATTTGACGGGAAGTAAAAAAAAATCTTGTTTTGGTGTATACATAATTTACCGCGAAAAAAACGGGTTTCAAATAAAAACAAACCGTGGAGAAATAAAAAGAAATATTAAAAACGGAAAACGAAGCACTCTATAAGCCAGTGACAGTTCAAGAACGATGTGGAGGCTCCTCCCACCCCTTTCCACTTCAGCGGAGCTAACGGGTGGAGAGGAGGTCGCCTCCTCTCCACCGTTCGCTCTACTCAAGTGGAAGAGAGGTGGGAGGAGCTTCCACTTCGTTCTTGACCTGTCACCGACTATGTCTAGGAAAGCCACGGACAAGTCAATAAGCATGGGGCGTGGCGAATGCCAAGCATCTCATTATCGTTCCGTAGCTAATGAGATTGCGACTTGGGCCGATAAAAACTTGCAAGAACAAATTACGAAGGAAGAAGCGTGAGCTTAATAAGCCACATGCTCTTAAGCTCTTGATGCATACGCTTGAACTTTCACTCTTTTGTATACGGGGTGTTCCTTTTTAAGCTTAACAGATTTTTTTTTGAAGTACCGTGAAATCCATAATCGTTTATGCGGGTGAGTTGCACGGCCAGGGGGACAAAGTATGGGGGATAATCGTCACGAGAAGTCGAATAATTCACTAAAGTAGACGTGTGATCCCAATTAGAATCTTGGTGAACGTCATCCAAAAGCCACTAAGTCTGTAATTTTTAGAAAGGCTTTGAGCGTCTGGGAAGAGCGCGCTGAAATTTAACCACTGGTGCAACGGGCAAAAGGCTTCAGGGTGAGAGAAGGCGGATGATAAGATACGGGAAATCCGGAAGGGCGCGCGTTATCGCAGCGGTGCTCTCGCTCCTGCTGCGCGAGTGATAACGTTAGTGCCCCACCGTGCTTCCCACGTGCTCCAAGTCTTTCTAATATCGACTGATTTAGTGACTTCTCAATGACGCTCAGCAAGTTTCTAAATAAAGTCGTGTTTATTTTCAACAATTAAAACGCTAGTTAACATATTGCAGTTAATTAGCCGACTGATCGTTAAGATTAAACTCCCATGCTATGCCCTCCTGGCCGTATAATGGCTCGTTGCCACAGTTGCGTCGACTGCGTTCGCGCTGCGTTGCGTCGTCCAGCACAGCGCCTCCCCATGGGCGCGTCGCAAGTGTCGCCATAGCAACAGCTCGACGCAAGTAGCCCTAATGAGGCGCAAGTGGCTGCAGCCGCACTCGAACGCTACCGTCTGAACGAATCTTAACTCACCTGCACAAACCGCATTTCTGTAGCTTTCACTTTTTTCTTAAATATGTCATCCTTCAAAAACAAAAAGAACAAACACTGTATATCAACGGCTTGTGCGGCAAATCTGCTAGGAATGCTCCTGTTCCTCGATTACATCATCAGAGCCGGCTCGTTACGATTATTATAGCGCACAGTAGAGATTAGTAAAACGAACTATGACAGTACCTGTGATGACGCCCAGTCCAATGATCATGGCCGTTACATTGTAGAACACGACACAGAACAGAATGCCCGAAGCCGCCAGCACGCTTCCTGCGATGGCGACAGTCCGCACCGGGAAACACTTGACCAGAGCGCCCCAGACGAGCCCTGCGGCAGAAGGCGACTCACAAGTGTGATTTGGGTGTTCACGCTAGCTTTGCGATCAAGCAACCTATACAGGGTGCGCGGAGGTAAACAAAAACATATAATGGCCGAACTTCCGTCGGGAGTATGTTAGGTCCGGTTGGCTATTGTTTATGCTAGCGTTTGAGGACACTCAGGGAGTAGCGCGTACTATAAAAGTCTCACCGCCGATGACTAACTAGGCACCAGACTTGTGCCCGTTAGGTAAAATATGTAATGGGTTACAATTACAAATTACCGAGCCTCAAATGTAATGGATTACCCTTACGAATTACTTTCGCTGAAAAGTAACTGATTACTTTTCTCGTTACGTTACATATTACATTCACGTGACTTTTCCCGTACAGACATCAAGAAAACATTTGAAACAATTTTTATTTTTCAGAAATGTTCTGCAACAGTACTTTTAATATTTCATACTCCCGCACTGTGGTAGTACTTTTAAAAATAAAAAGTTGTACTTAAGAGAAAGAAGCTGCCAAGACAGAGAAAGCTGCAACCTCACCCGCCATCCCGCTAGCTAACGGCCACCGGAAATGATCCCTGGCATTCTGCAGACAAAGCTAGCGGTGAGGCATGCTCAGTAGCAGCTTCTTCCTCCGCTAGGGGATCAAGAAGACAACGCCCACTTGGCGTTGTCTTCTTGATCATTGTTTTTCGCTTATTTGTATATGCCATGCACGTTTTTCTAGTGGTTATAGTCACCGGTCATATAAACAATCGTGTTTTGTTTTTCGGTTATTCTCCTTCTCACGATATTTTCTATTTTGTTTCACTTGCTATTTTTATGCTTCTGAACTGCCTGCTCATATTGCTCCAGTTTTTGTATTATGTTCGTATTTTCAAAAGTAACGAGTAATTAAAAGGGGTGTTTTCGTTAAAAAGTTATCTCACCAGGATCGAAACTTTTTGCAGAATGCAGTAAATATTACCTGATTAACATGAGCAGCCGAGGGTAAGCGATATGGTGGAAAGAAGTAATTTTTGGAATGTAAATAGCCCTTCCT
>JAZHYW010014226.1:0-26862 GCA_037355805.1 Ixodes ricinus
TCGATTTAGGCTGAAAATTTCTAGAAAGTCTAACCAAAGAATACGGGGCCCGGTTATACCGATAATAATCCCTGGAGAAGGGGAACTCGGGGGGCGAACGACAAACACAAATCTCCAAACAGCAGCTAGGTGACTGATGCGTGACTGCAAAAATTCACCTGCACCAGGTATCGAACCAGAAATATCTCTATTTCCAGTAAAGCGCCTTACCAACCGAGCCAACCAGGAATTAGACGTCACTATTTGAAGCAGGTTTTAACAGCCGACACCGATCTAACACCAACAAGGTGAACTGCCTGCATCTTAAAGTTATGATGTTTATTACAACTAATGCAAATGTGCAGCGATCCGGACAAGAACAACGATAATAATCACTCGTAATGGGGAACAAGGAGTGCAAAGGACAAATATAAATCTACAGACACAACTAAGTGACCGGTGCGCAACTGAAAAAAAACAAAAACATCCGCCTGGTCCTGTTATTGAACAAGGAACCTTCACTTTTCGGAGCTTTGAACACCCTAAATTGCCAGACGAAAAGCCAAGTTTTTACCGAAAGAGCTGTGCTACTTCCGTAAAGCCACATAAAACACCCCCAAATGACAATATAACGCGCGACATTTCATATTAGAATTGGACGAAATATCGCGGCACGCTTCATTTTCCGAGATATCTTTTAAAATGAGCGTTTCGTACAAGATTCAAAGAAAGAATAAAAACACGGGAAACAATATTTAATGAACTGTGCTGACTGTGCTTGTCCCTAAGGAGAGACCTGTTTGCTCGACTGACGTCTAACCCGTGGTTAGCTCCATTGGTAGAGCACTCCCCTGAAAATGGACAGGTCCCGGGTTCGATACCCGGACCAGGCGGTTTTGTTGGCCGCGCACCAGCCACCTAGAGGTGTTTGGAGATTTGTGTTTGTCCTTTGTCATTCTTGTTCCCCTTCTCCAGGGATTATTTTCGTCATTGCCCAGCTCGCTTGCACCTTCGCATTTAATTGGATTATAATTCGTAACCTTAAAATGCAAGCCTTTCACCCTTGTTAGTGTAAGACTGGTGGCAGCTGATAAAACGAGTTTGCTCTGGTGATCGTCTAACCCATGGTTATCTCAGTTGGAAGAGCGCTCCACTGGAAATGGAGAGGTCCCGGGTTCCGTACCAGGCGGATTTTTAGGTTGTGCAACAGTCCCCTAGGTGTGTTTTGGAGATTTGTGTTTTTTTCTTTTTATTTCTTGTTCCCATTCTTCAAAAAATTAGTTTCTTCAAGAAGACATAGTCAATCCAATACCAACTGGTTCAACTGTCGACGTTACAACAAAACGCAATTTACAAAGCACAGGCAATTTTAGATTGGATTGAATAACTTCGAGAGTACTTCGCTTCTATTTCAAGTGGTCACCTTCCTGATAAGAACACAATGCTCATCTAACAGTGACGCACGATCAAAGCTGCAAGGTTGACTGAAGTACGTTTCACCCGACTTCCACGAAACGGACTCTGAACTCTAAACGATCAAATTGATAACAAAATAGATTTGATTAATACTACATTTTACAACCTAAGGTCAATGTACTTGTAGTTCTACGAGGTTCTACTTGCTAAGATAGTGCTACATCTTTCAACATAAAAAAGTTATTTAGCGTATCACAAAGAAATGAATATTTTTGTTTTAGTTTACTTGCTTTTTTGATGTCTTGATGCGCATTTATGCGGTCGAAATTGCACTATGATATACGTTGTTAGAAAACTCTTTACGAGGCGCTTTCGTAAAGTTTGTATTATCGTCAGAAAGAAATAGAGATTCAGCAATCAAACTCAAGCAGGAGTTGAGACTTTCTCTACATGTTCGACCACCAAAGTTACCCAGTTTTTCCAGCGATGCACCACAAGCCGTAGGCCATTGTTATAGAACTCATCGTTTTGAGCGTTCAGGAATCGCTCCACTTCATCAATCACTTTGTCGCCGTCCTTGAAATGCTTTCCTCTTATTTGGCCACACTAGAAGCGTCTGCGCCATTTAACCAAAGTGTCATAAGCTGGAGCGTTGTCCCCGAACAACGCTCCCAGATTGGAATGAATATCCTTGGCATTGCTTCCCTTCAAATGAAAAAAAAAAACGAAAAAAAAAGAACGGATCATTGCATGTGTTTGGCACCGACGGGCGGTTGCCATTTTTGTTTCAACTCCCTAGCGGCGTTCCGAGCCACAATAGCATGCGATGTTTATACTGTGCGGAAACTAGAGGGACGCGCGCTCATGTTGATGCCTGTTTTGTTGCGTTTTTTAAAATTTTTGTGCCGATAATACGAACTTTATGAACGCCCCTTAGATACTTACATTCTTTGACTAAGCTTTCTTTGGAGTCGTTTTGTTCTGTTTCTGATATTGTTTGTTTACCACGTAAAGGAACTAAGTTCATGTTTTAGAAATCTCCGGATCTTTTAATTTTGTAACATGCTTTCTCTGAGATGCTGGTATTGTTTTCATTGCTGCCACCATAAAGTGGACCGAGGGCTCGTCAAGTTGCCTGTGGGTAGCTTCTTTCTCACTGTCTCCGCCATCAATAAATGTAAACAAAATTAGCTATTAATATTATTTATGAGTGGCTACCGTAACAGGGAAAAAGTTCGAGGTACGCCTAAGCATTTCTTATGAGTTGTGAATGCGAAAGCATGCAAGCCGCTCGTCCGCTTCCTTTGTCATCTGCTCGTCCGCTCCTTTTGTCGTCTGCTGCGTACTAGCGCACGCGCGCTTCGGGATCTCGGAGGCCATGGCGCAGAGGTCAATAAGAGCCCTGTCGACGCGCGTCAGCCAATGGAACCGAAGGCGAATCGCTCCTATTAGTATTGCGGAAACTAGGAGCCGTTTTCGCGCTTCAAACTGATGACGTCAGCTCGCTCCATGAGACAGTTAATGCTTTCGCATTAATAACAAAAGTTACAAACATTTCTTAGAACTACTATTAAACTGCAAGAAGTGTGATTAAATAAATTCCAGAATTGGGTTATGCTGCATTTCCACTGGCGTTCGAATCGCAACCACAAAGCTGATTTGCTCATCTTCATCATCAAATACGCGTGAATTCCTATCATGTCTTGAAATAGCCACATTCACGAAGGTGGTTCAGCCGCTAGTGTGAATGAGGCATTATAAACTTGTCTGTCATTTTCACTGTTAATACCACTGCAAAAAAAAAATATATATATATAGCTTTTTTGCTTACACTCTTGGGTTAAATTTTACATTATAACCTCACATCAGCTCGCCTGCACACTGACTATTTTCGTCCCATTAAATTGTTTTCTTCGTTATCTAAAGTCGGTGTGGTTTGTTTTATCATAAAGAGTCACCGGAGTCCGGAACATGTTTTCATCCTAGCGTCTGTACCGCACGGGAAACGATCGGACCGCTGAGGGTTCACTGGTTAATACCAACGGTGTCATGAACTTGCCAAGAATCCGCTTCGCCTAAGTTTAGAAATATTAAACTTCGCATATTTTGCTAAGTCCCCGAAATACCTTCAATATTCGCTCGTATCAGAAGCGTAGATATGCGAACATGAATACGGTGCCTAATGTGATGTCTGCATTGTGTTTCCCGATATTCTGTTCATGTTTGGAACAGAAACTGCCACCACACGTTTATCAGTTATACTTCGTTTCACCATAACGTGGCAAAGGGCAAACGCCACGGCCCTGTCGAGCCAATCAGTTCAACGGATCTACAGTGACGTAATCCAAGCCAACCCCTCATGGACTAGGAAGGCCTCAGCGCTCTTTCCGCATGTCCGAAAGAGAATGTCATTCGGCCTGCGCTAAAGCGCGGAAGAGAAGGCAACACGGGTGGGTTTATCGTCACAGCAACCAGTCATTACAGAGTTTTAGGGGACCGCTTCTGCACATCCGTTACGGTACGTTTGGCCCTGCGGAACAAACTGCGCGTATGCCAGTGTTCATTGATAGCGCATGCGAAGTACGTACCGGAGGGTCCGTAGTGCCATGTCGGATGTCTAAAAAACGGTTCTCTAGAATTCTTTACTCTTGATGCGATCGTGCTCATTTCCTAAAATGCTATCTGCGCACATTTGAGTTAGGAAGCAGATTTCCTTAGACTGACAAATGAATGTTGCATGAAATCATTAATGTAAAATGAAAGAACAGGGTAGGTGTTAACGACGTCTCGAGAATGAGAGAGAGAGAGAGTGAAAGAGAGTTTACTTTTTAGCACGGAATTATGGATGATGTAATTATTCCCGGCAAGATAGATTATGTATAACGAATGCTTTCCAAACATTACACCATAAAAATGAAAGAAAATGGCCTTACACATCCCAGTACCAACACGGTTGAGATAGTAAACGCACGTAATAACTTCATTATTTCCAGAAACCAACAGCAGAGTTAGTTTGAAGCAAATATTTTCCTGCATGAACACGCATGTCAACATTTGTTTACGTGCACGTCGTTTTACACGAATATTTGTGACTTTCACACGCCTCATTTCTTTTTAAATGCTTTACGACGGCCTAAACAATATTTAAAAAAAATTGCGATTGCCCAGAATATTTGTTTAAAATAGATTGTTTAATGAAAGAGCCTTTAATCAGGTACATCACTCAACGTCATACCCCCTCACAAGAAGAATTACATTGGCAACACGGGCTTTCTATGAACAGGTTGTTAGCTACCGGTCGCATTCCGAGGCCTCGAAGTTACTTGTCGAACGTGACCAAATGCTACTTTGAGCACATTCATCCGTTTGTGAATGCCGCCGGACATGATGCCAGCCGATGTAAGCCATTCAACGGGAGCTCAGAAGTTTTAGGAAGCGACTCAAACTGTAGAAGAGACCCGGCAAATCAAAACAAGAGGCAGTTCCTACCCCGGTGTGTTAAGAAACAAGATTCTCCTGCGGTATGGTTCTTGTCCATGCTTGCCCCAGGTCACCGTCTGGAGGAACCTTAAATAGAAGCACTTTTTCCGTGTTTTAGTAGTGGCCCTGACATCCTGTAGCGCAACATTTATTCCCAACATCGTCGCTAAGCATCCACTGGGCGAACGGAATTCGCCGATGGGGGCGCCCTTGGCGGTGCCGGACGCCGCCACCGGCCGCCGGGGCCATGACCTTTCCTCCCCGCCATATTTACATCCCGAATCGAAAGCTCTGAGGCCTTCCTTAATAAGTTCGAGAAAAAGGGAAGCACCCTCTTTTATGTGCATCAGAGTTTGCTTTTTATCTCTTCAAAAATTCTTCCGTTACTCAAATTTCGCGGAAGAACGACTTTCCCTCTCTCCGCCAGTGACATCGAGAGCCCAGCGCGGAACTAGTTTGAGAGAGTTTAGTCATGCGCCTCCTTCCGACACGCAGATTGTCTCACTGGGACCGTAGCCTTTGCCATGCGCCAAGGTAGTAGAGTGAGACAGAGAATAGCCACCGATGTCATAAAGATATGCAGATATGGCTGCGATCGATTCAACAACAAACCCCTTTCAAAAGTCTATCAAGCAACATTGGTGCTCGCCATTTCTTGCGCACGATAAGTAGGATTGGAGTTGAATCCTCATCGAACTCTGCCGCAGCGAGCGTTTTCGGTTCACGCCGAATGATTACGCAGCTTTCGCGTCTAATAAAGGCTTTGAGGGTGTGCCCAAGCAATGGCGGACATCGGAGGGTGTGCCCATGCAATGGCACACAGGTAATGGCGCAACCTTTTGTGAAGGGTCCATTGCAAGCCCACGGTTTTCGTGTATGTGTGTGTGTACTGGTCAGCCGCACGAACATCCTGAACATCGGTGTAGAGAATACGAGCCCCACTCTTCGAACGCGATCATAAGAAAAGCATGACTGGCATTTAAGTCTACTACTATGGCTTCTTCATTATTTCAAACTCCGTGAGGTCAGTGCGTGTAACTTGGTAGAAGTAGTGTGATGGACTTTTTTTTTCAGTGACGAGCGGAGGCTGCGGAGTTGTCTTCGAACTACAAATGAAGATTAGCCCAGCATGGCTTTGCCCGTCGGAATAAAGATTGGCATCGTGCTGTTGTATTGATCTTCGTTGCCTTTTGTGACCTAGAGTAGCGTATCCTTGAAAAAGAATGTCTGAAAAGACGAAATGCGGGCAAAAATAGGCGCTGAATATGTTGGTGGACCGTAGCTTTGCGCCGCGAAAATGACGACAGCGGGAAAAAAGGCAAGGGGATGAAGTGCACGCATGTGCAGAAGCTTACTGGAAAAAGGTCTAGTTAGAGGGATATGGCCTAGGAACCCCCGTCTCTACCTTACTTCTGATCCTTTCAAACAAGCGAATATTTTTGGTTGGTCCGCTACAGCCAGAAAGAAAATGAGGCACGAAGTTCACTAATATGCAGAAGAGCAACCATGCCAGCTAAGTAGGGAGAAACACGAATAAAAACAATATTAAGGAATGAATGAGATGAAAGACGATTACGGATAAAACATTTCCTTACGCGCTAAGTCTCCGACGTATCACGCAGCAACGATATTCCTGTACAACGTAGCTACGGTTGTGGTGCTGGATGGCGCTGCGTACGCGCAATCGTTTTATCTGCCAGTCTCATTGATCGGTTCAAGGCGTCTAAACCGCTGCAATCCCCAAATTGTTTGACGACCGTCTCTTGGAGCTGAGATTTTAGGTTCTTTTTGAAGTAGTAAAGTTGTTCTGATTTCTCTAAGTACTGGTAAAAACGCGAGGGTTATCGTGTCGCGGACGGTAAAGAATCCGATGCCCCGGTGGCGGCGTCTCAGCGGGCGTGCACTTTGCCGCCGCCGCCGATCGGTCGCCGCAATGGAGCCCCGAAGCTGCGCTCGAAGCGGGGAAACGGCGTAATGAAGCGAAAGGGAAACGGCATCCACATCACGAACGGCAAAAGCCGATCCATATTAGACGGGCAAGAACATACACAACGTTACGAAAATCCCGTCACTCGCTTGTGCGAAATGCGTCCCGAAGAATCAGTGATGTGCGGCCGTATTTCTTCTCTGCTACTCGTACTTTCTTTCACTTGACGGCTACTCTGTCGGGAGTCACGCTGATGAAACGATTGCCGGGATACGTATCAACTGCTACAGCCGAATTTGGCAACGTTTACAATGCATGGCTCTCGCTGCGAATAGCCGTCAACTCGCGGACTGCCATTCTGGTTGCCGGTGTTCAACGTGATCGTGGGATGTAGATGCAGGCAGGGGTGG
This sequence comes from Ixodes ricinus, assembly GCA_037355805.1. Taxonomy (NCBI): domain Eukaryota; kingdom Metazoa; phylum Arthropoda; class Arachnida; order Ixodida; family Ixodidae; genus Ixodes; species Ixodes ricinus. The sequence goes on from JAZHYW010014226.1 coordinate 7,213, forward strand.
ATGCAGGTGTTTCCAAGGGGGAATCAGGAGATTCCGACCCGCCCACTCTTAAGTCCGCCACTGGGTGTGAGCCATGTATATGCCTCCTCCCGTCTGCTCTTTTCTTTGGTCACTGATGGCCTAAGACAACGCAGCCAAAAAATGGTGAAAGTGCAGTCGATCTGGTGCATAAGTATCATGATGTTTAAACCTTGAAACTGGGAATAAAAGTTGAAGAAAAATTGAAAGGTCTGAAGAAAGGTAACAGACAGCGTCTCTAACTACAACCCAGCCTTCGCAGTTTAGAGGCTCCTCGTAGAGCCGGAAATTTGAGCTTCAGATGAGGATGACAAAAATCGCGGCTATACTTCGTTTCAGCTTCGGTCCGAGCGCGGCAGATGCTATGAGCCGAAGGGCGAATCAAAGAGCGCAAAAAGTGCAGCGTCATGGCGTGCTCTCTGCTCTTGATAGGACTAGCCGGCGGAGGAGCACTCACAAAGAGACGGCGAATACCGGCTGGTCCTATCAACTGCAGAGAGCACGCCATGGCGTTGTGCCTCTTTCGCTGTTTGATTGGCCCTTCGGCTCATAACATCGACCGCGCTCAGACCGAAGCTGAAACGAAGCATAGTGTGTAAATATTTTTTTTTAAGGGAGCACTTTGCGAAGCTGCGCTGAGGAACCACTACCACCACTGCAAGATCTCCGCAAGAAGATATAATTCAAGAAAATGTGTATTCCGCCCTACTCCTTCGCCTTGCCCCAAGATCGATTGCTCACTAATGATCCTGCATTTGAGTTTGTCTGGTTGCGCGATGTTGTGCCACACTACTCCGGGCTTTGTCATCAGCGCTGCCGCACTGTACCACTGAAAGCTACGCCATCGCCTAATCCCAGGACGGCAGCAGTGAACACGACGGCTACGATGACGATGATTCTTCACTAGAGGACACAGACCGCAAGACGTGTACAGAAAACGATAGCGCACGGGACTATGAGGACTGCCAGATGCAGAAATTCGGACATACTTGGGCTCCGGCAGTCTTGGGCATGCCTGGCTGACGAGTGTGGCCCCTATGAAGTCAGTGACGGACATCTTGCTGCCGGACCCATGGTGCCACTTTCCTGTCCTGCCGGAAGCAGTCCGGACATCAAAACTCCGAGTCGGCCCCACGAGACCTTAGGCTCGTTTGATTTACCTGCACCTCCTGCACCGGCGCAAAAAGGTTAAGATAAGATAAGTTTATTTGATTTCAGAAAAAACTCTGATACAATCCAGCCCGCTTAAGCGTAGGTACGCTTGTATGCGGGACATGGCAGTACAGACATTTTCATCATGTAGACACAAATGATGGTTAAATGTAAGTAAAACATGAAAAAAACATTCAAAATAACACAGTAAACAACAAATTTATACCAAGTAGAAAATTCACCTGTGAAGTAACACCCAGTTCGACAATAACAATCAATCAATGGTTACAAAAGAAACATTGTGAATTTAAACACATAATGACAAGAATCAACACGTATATAACGAGAGACACTCGATAGAAAACACTAAGCTCTTACGCAATACCTCATTGTTCAGAATTTCAGTTCGACAAAAAACACCACTCTTTTATTTTTTTATACATCTGCCTCTTAGATGACAGGCTTAGGATGTCTTTAGGCAAGCTATTAAATATTGCAGGAACATAATAGTTTCTCTGTTTTTTCCCGTAGTTTGTATATATTTTTGGAATTGCATAGGTTTCTGTGTGCCGGAGTGTTTTTATCCTGTTGGGTATTTCTTTGAATTCCTTCGAAAAATAATGGCTGGTTAAAACGACAAATTTAAAAACATTTTCAAACGATAATAATCCGACTGCATTCTTCCTTTCCTTGGTTTCCTTCAGTTCATGTTTTGACCCATATACTATATTGCTAACACATCTATTAATGATACTATCAATTTTTTGTTGCTTGTATTTAGGACATGTTCCATATATAGTAATTCCGTAACGTATCACAGATTCCCCCAATGATAGGTACACCTCACGCCTCAGATTGACGTCACATCCACTTTTAAGTCTATATAAATATGCAGAAACAACGCGAAGTTTTTGTATGACATGATCAATGTGTCATACAAAAACGTTGCGTTGTTTCTGCATATTTATATAGACTTAAAAGTTTAGGGCAGTACTTCCGGGATGAGTATTGAAATACGACCAGATGTACACTGCCCTACACTTTTCTGCACCAGAGTAAGGGGTGCTGGTAAATTGAACTGAGTCTACTGTTAAACGAGCAGTGCATGCAGTTGTTGCCATCACCGGACCCGAAGGAATCGCCCAGCACCTGTGTTTTTTTCACACACAGATCTGCTCGCGTCAACTTTAGCGCATAGACGCCCCAACTTCAGGGTCGCCGGGAAAACCATTGACAAACCATGACGTTGCGCTACTTTTTTGAGGCTGTGCGGAACCTCGTGCACTATCGGCCTCAAATGAAATGCGAACAGCGTAGCGCGTGGCCATCGGTATCTGCTGCGCCTCCTGGTGGCCTCCTGAAACTGATAAAACCACGGGTTGGAGAGTAGGGCGCTCCGAGGGTGTGCGTCCTATACCGATGTGTTTGACCCTCACCAGGACAAGCCAAGCTTCGAAGCTGCGCCGGTGGTGCGCCGCTGGAATTTCCGTCAGAGCCACTTTCGTTGTCTCGGCATGAGCAATGCGATGAAGCTCGCCGCCCGGAGCATGAATCAGTCTGCTTTGCACGCGCGCCTCGCGCGCGTGTCCGTGGAGCACTATTGCAACATCATGCTCCCTGCTAACTTGGGCAGTTTTTTTTTCTTAATACGCCTTGTTATTTTTTGGGAACAGTATAGCATAGACTGTGCAAAATTCGAGACAGAATAACAAGAGGGCACCTAGGACAGCTGTTGACGCCTAATGAACTCAATTGCTCGGCAAACTTTTATATATTAGCTCCCAACGTTCGCTTTGTGTCCTCTGTATTTTTTGTGGCTCGTGTGTCGCGTTGCAACTGCCAAAATGCAGGCCCACCTGCTCGAGCAATTACCAAGCATTTTAACGAAATGTAGTAACCTGAACAAAATGTAAGGGCGCAAACGAGCTGGTGTGTATTGCACATGGTTGAAAAAACCCGAGAGTGCGGGTAAACGACACAACAGAGACTTTTTAGTGTTGTACTAGAGACTTTTTAGTGTTGTGTCGTTTACCCGCAGTCTCGGTTTTTTTTTTCAACCATGTGCAATACACACCAGCTCGTTTGCCAGACCAACAAGCAACATTCCACAGAGCACAACCATGATCTGGTCCAGCGCGCTAAAGCAGTTCGATTTTGCACGGAAGACTCGTGGAGCTTCATTGACCTCAGTTATTAGAACCACGGAGCAGAAATCCTGGTGAAGGACCGAGAGCGCAGGCTCCTTCAAATTAGTGACACAGCGTGGGCGGAAAATGACATTTGTTTACAGTGCACCCACTTACAACGATACCGCATATAACAATGTACCACTTATAACGATCCGTTTCTAAAGTTTCTAGACTGGAAATGATCAATTTCTAGTCCAGATACAACGATAATCGGTTATAGCGATTGTAATTTCGGGTTTTCTGTTTATCGTTATAAGTGGGTTTCACTATTTACACACGTGTGCAAAAGAGTCAGAAAAATAACTCGAATGTAGCAATCGGTGAAAGCTGCCGCCTCGTTTTCTGTATGAACCAATGCGCATATTTTATCACGTATAGTTATCGGAAGATTTTTATAAAAAGCGAGGAATCGCTCATTTGTGTTCTTCCTCTTGACAAACGATACCAAGCGTTACCATTCCAGAGTGACTTAGAATTCTTAACCTGTGCGAACAGGGCATTATCAAATAGAAGTAGCGAGGCTATGTGGTCGCCCATTGTGCACGATTAAAGGGATATGGCGGGCTATTCGCGACAACCAGCGGGTGGGCAACCTCCCGAGGGGATCACGACTGAGGTCGACGACGTAGGGCAAGGACCGATGGATTGTGGCCGCTGTAGCCAATGACTCGACACAGACCGCCCAAGAAATAAAAAAAATGAACTCATCCTTAACGTGAGCGTGAACACTGTGCGAATGAGACTCCACAAAGCTAATCTGCGATGCCGTTTCCCAGCAAGAAAGCCACTGCTTTCAAAAGTCATCAAGGATAAACGGTTTTTGTTTGATCAAGAACCTTCAGCGCTCACTTTAGCAGACTGGCAGGACGTGCTGTTCACGGATGAATCTACTTTCACTACTCGCGGGGATCAACGTCAGCATAATATGGCGAGCCGACAACTCCGGGTAAGAGCTCTGGATAGTTATGTGAGAGCTTTATAATTTTCTTGTGACTGCAGGCCCTTAGATTATTCGACTTACACTTTGTATTCGTTCACTAGCTGAGAAGTACGAACATAATTTCAGGTTCTTGAATAGCACGCTCCAATTTGCACAGTATCAGTTTTTCCACACAGTATTTACACTCGTTGAGCTACTTCACAATACTTCGTAAGGTGAGACATTCAACTCCGATAAAAGCTGATACAAGAATAGATTTATTTTTTAGGTTCAAGCATGCAATCTTCAACGCTGTGCTAGTAGCGGCCGTTGCGCCGTGAGCGTCTGGGGCGAGCTCAAAGGACGGACTGGGTCCTCTAGTTCGCATTCAGGGCCACTTCAACTCCGCGGCGTACGGAGAGCTCGTGGAATCGGTGCTCCTGCCCTACGGCCCTATCAGCGACGGTTACTTCTATTTACAGCAAGACCGCAGCCCAATCCATAAAGCACGGTCTGTGACCAAACGGTTGCAAGACAGAAGGACCATGACGCTCGACTGGCCGCATCAGGGAGCAGACATGAATGTCATAGAAAACGTTTGGGGACAATGAAGAAGGCCCTCTCCCACCGGCCTCTACGGAGAGGATCGGCGGGCGCCTTGTGGTCGGTGGTTGAGGCTGAGTGGGAGCGACTGCGAGCTTCGGACCTGGTACCCCGCCTGATGGAATGTCTACCTCGTCGGATGGTTGCCGTTGTAGACGCTGAAGGTGACTTCACAAAGTATTAATTGGCTCCTCATCAAGATCACCTTAACGGAATAAAACAACGAAAGCAAGGCAGCCCAGACAGCTACTGCTACGGCTCTGCCTGAGGCGTCAGCCTTTGCAGGTTGCAGGATGTGTGTTCCCTGGTTGTTTATTGTTCTGTTTGCAGAAAGGCTCGCTGGCAACAAGCTTGCCATTTGCTGTCCATGCTGTTTCACTATTGTGCATGAGCCATGCGCTCCACGAGAACGTCTGCGTGGTTCTGATAACCGAGGTGAATCAAGCTCAACAGGTCTTCCATGCACGAACGAACTACTTTAAAGGGGCCCTGCAATGACTTTTTAGAGCGTAGCTCTTAGGCGCCCGTTCCCGAGCTGGAGCGGCGTCGCCGTCGCCGTCGCCGTCGGCGTAACCGCGCGGTGCATCATGGGAAATATCCCATGATGCACCGCGCGGAAGGAGGAGGAGGAGGGAGAGGAAGAGGGGAGGAGGAAGGGAGGAGGGGGGAGGGAGGAGGATGAAGGGGAGGAGGAAGGAGGAGGGAAGAGGATGAAGGGGAGGGAGGAGGCGGGAGGTGTAAGGGAGGGAGGAGGAGGAAGGGGAGGAAGGGGAGGAGGGGAGGGAGAAGGAAGGGGAAGAGGAAGGAGGAGGTGAGGAGGAGGTGGAGGAGGAAGAGGGGGAGGGAGGAGGAGGAGAGGAGGATAAAGGAGGAGGGGAGGGAGGAGGAGGAAGGGGAGGAGGGAGGAGGAGGAGGCAGGAGGAGTATTTGGTAGGATGAGGAGTTGAGGAGGAGGGAGGAGGAGTTTACCCTCCCTCAGTACCCTTCCCTCCTCCTCCTCAAGAACTGCGCTCTAGTTCGGCGTTACAGGGAGTTGTAAACAGCTTTCATTTTTTTTTTGCTCATTTTTAATTTGCGCTGTACCTGAGCGCACTGAACGTAGTTACTTAATGAAGCGAGAGGCCACCACTAAAGCATGTTTTGGATAGGCTGTATGCAGCGGGCAGCCAGAGCGGCTTTCATTGCGTTTGCTGCGCGATTAAACACTAATTCGGTATGACACTTCATTGGCCACAAACGACAGCAAACACAGGGTAAAGATCAGTTCAGAATGGGAGCCACTTCGCGCTGCCATACCGCGAAACGGCCAAACCGCCAGACAAAGCTGCTCGCCGAAGGCCTTCGGAACGCTCGGAGCCGGTCGGATCCTCCAGTCCCTACGACCGCAGCGCCGCCGCGTACGTCCGGGACCTTTCCGTGTCGGCGCCTGATCCCACTACTCCTTTCTAGTATGCGCCGCCTTTTCCACCACTTGGTGGCGGGTATGTCGACGGGTCATTTCTTGTTTCCGTACTTTATAAACTGTATTTGTTTCTTTTCTGATCTAAAATACTGAACAAAAACTACTTTTATACATAATTGAAACGGTTCGCGTCACTTATATTTTGTATTTCGACTAATAAGAAGCTTTTAGCGGCTCTGACCAGTAGTAAGCCCAGGACCAAAGACGTCACATATCGCACGCTTTCGGTACCGCGGGTCGCCCCCGTCGGTGGAGGAGGTTTCCGCGTCGTCCGGTTAAAATATGACGCACTGATATTTAGTTACTCTCTCCGTGCCCGCTGGCTTGCCCGAACCCCAAGAGACGTGGAAACCGCAAAAAAGGTAGACGCTTAAATATGATTGCAGGGCCCCTTTAAGTTCTATTTCATACTTCTGACACACGGGGTGGTCATTTATTGTGTGCACTGAACGAGATTCTGCCTGCCTGCGAAATCGCAATGATAAAGTTACTGCGTTTTATTAAAATATTGGACGAATACGGGACCTGGCGGACCTGCATTTTGGCAATCCAAGCGCAATACACGAGACACAAGAACTAAAGGGGACACAGGGCAAGTGCTGGGACCTGATACATACAAGTTTGCCAATTGCCCCAACTTAGGCGTCAGCAGCCGTCCTAAATCCCCTCTTGTTGTTCGGTCTTGAATTGTGCGCAGTTTCTCCCTACTGGAAAGTCCAGTTTGAAAATCTAACTGGTATTTGGACTGGTCAAACTGGCATTTGGACTGGTCAGAATGGTCTAAGAGGAAATCAAACTGATGCAACTGGTAGCTAGACTGGTCCAACTGGTAACCATATTGATCTAACCGGTCACCAGATTGGCTCAACTGGTCACCAAATTGTCCGAACTGGTCAGCGGATTGGCCGAACTGGTCATCAGACTGGCCGAACTGGCCGAACTGGTAGCCCGATTGACCGAACTGGTCACCAAATTGGCCTACCTGGTGCAACTGGTTACCAGACTGACCCTTCTTTCTCACTTTATTAGTAGGGCTGTGCCAATTGACTTTTATTGATTTATTGGCTTTCAAACAATTACGGCATGATCAGTCGTTTACTTTTACCAAGTGATTCATCCCCTGAGCCGTTCAAAATACTCCCAGAGGTCACCGAGAAATTCCATACGTTCAAAACGACCACTATAAACGACGGAAACACAGAGCTCGGAAGTAGTGATCGGGTTAGTGTGCTGTTGTATTGATGTTTGTATGTGCCGTGTAGTGTACGCGCTCAATGTATGTTCAGCTGATGCTTGTAGTAGGCGTGTCTACATTTGTGTATAATTAAGATTTCCGAAGCGCAGTGGTGGCGTGAACAAATGAAACTATTTTTTGTCGAACCAGCGTGACAGGTCAACCAGTTTGACCAGTTCGAACCACTTCGACCAGTTCAACCATGATGAAACTGGTCAAACTGGAGCAATAACCAAGTTTGAAACTGGTACCAGTTTGGACTGGTCTTTCCAATGGGGAGCTGCTAAACAGATTACACCAAAATGACAACGCGTATTAAGAGAAAAAAAAAACTGAACTGCCCAAGTTAGGAGGGAGCATGACGCTGCGGTAATAATATACGGACGCTGCGCGCAAGCTGTCTGCTCCTGCTGCGAGCGGGGAGCTTCCTCACATGGCCCATGTTAAGCTAGCGAAACTGGCTTTGACGAAACTTCCATCGCACCACCGGCTCAGCTTCGAAGCTTCGGTTGTGCTGTTCGAGGGTCAGACACATCAGAGTAGGACGCACACCCTAGCAGCGCCCTATTCTCCAACCCGCGGTTTTATCAGTTTCAGGAGGCCTCCAGGATGCAGCAGCATGTAACAACGGCCACGCACTCCACCGTTCGCATTTCACTTGAGGCCAATAATACATAGGTCTGCTTTAAGGCTTTTCTGGGGCAACCTTACAAAAGCATGTAAACTCTTCAATTTACCAAGATTTTTACCGGTTCTGCTAGTAAGCTATCTGGATAGCCTCCGCCCGTGAGACGTGTTGCCGGATTAACAAAACTACCCAAATTAGGTGTGGGCATGACTTCATACTTCCCGCAGGCACCTACCGCGGTTTCCTTTTTACCAGTTTTGAGTGGCTGGAGCCAAAAGGAATTACGCTTTTCTTGCACCTAGGGCTGTAGCCCCGGCACACATGTCTATCTAAAAAGAGGTTTTAGACATCGATCCACTGGGTCTTCTCTTCTGAAGCTCAACCCACTGGTGCGCGATTTGAAGACTTTTATTGTGCTCTCAATAAGACCCCTCTACTTTGAACATAATCATTTTGGCGGAACAACACCAGGTAATCGTCAACGTATCTAAACAACCTGATCACGTCACTTCAAAGATCCGCTTGATACCCCTGTCGCAGCTTGGAAGAAGAATGTCGCTCAACACAGGAGCAACACTAGACCCAATACATACTCATTGCTTCTGCCAAAGCTGAGTACCATCATAGACCACGTACGTGGACTTGAGATAAAAACACAACACTTCTTAAAATTTTAAATGTCTACGATCACACCACAGGAATTTTGAAACGTTAACTGTCCCGAACGCCTCAATGCACTCTTTTACTGCGACATTCATTTCTCGTTGAGGTATAGAAAAATAAATACTCGACGTCAAAAGACATCGCGTCACAGGTGCCTGGGTTCACCTCACTCAAGGACTCAGCAGCACTCGCTGAACTGCAACTTGGAAAGGTTCTTGCAAATGGAAGTACAAAAGGTTCCTACTTAGGAAAGACGGCATGCAAGCATCCTTTCTGGGTGACTATGATCTGAATCGGCATGGATTATATGTGTGACTTGACAGTGAAAAACACACTAAGGTGGAGACCTTTTTTTCTTTTTGTATCGACATCCTAAGTCTCTTAAAACCCATATCCTGACATAACTGTATAGCCCGTTGTCTTAATTTACTCAAAGTCACGTTTTCGATTTTTCTAAAGTTCTTACAAGTGGCCTTCCAGCCTTATCCGAAAGCACGCCTTTGGGCACAAGAGGAAACCCTCCTTCCTTATCATTCAGCAGTAGCTTATGACTCTACTCTACGGAACGCGATAAAGCCCTACATATATTAGGTCATATCTTTGCGGCTACCCATCAAACCCGTCAACCACTCCTACACCCTCCAAAACATCTATTTCCTTATCGATTCCTTTAGCTCTGGCAGCCATATTCATAACCAGAGAAACAAGGTAAGAATGTTGCTGCCAGAGCTGCCACATTCCTTACTAAGGCGTAGATCGAATTGTTTGGCAAAGAGGTGGCAGCACGTCCGACAAGCGTCGGGGACAGATGACTTGATGCCTTTTCATGGTTCGCGTGTGACGTCGATTTGTGTTTCTTTACGATAAATCACTTGAGAGTCAGCGCTTCCTCTGTGTACTTCGCCTTCTTGTCCTTCATTAATTTTTTGGCGCTATTTAGTTTTATTGTTAACTTGTACAAACAACTCAGCCAACTTTCCACCGTATTAATGTGAACACTTTCTTCTTTTTCTTTTTTTTAGAAGTAGGGGAGCGAACTCTTTGTTTAATTATTTTATTTATTTTAAATTTCTGTTTTTTTTAATAAAAAAATGAAAAGACAAACAATAGAGCCGTTAAGTAAGACAATAAGTAATTTACTTCCATTTTACTTTTGCAAATATGTAATTATTTTGTTACAAAATTGCTGATAACTGATTACAAGTAATTTCGTTACATCTAACGGATCACGTACAAGCGTGCTTGCATTTAGCGTAAAGCGCCATTGCAGCCTTTTTAAGAGTGAGTCAGCATCCGCTCACACGCGGTAACAGAGCGCCTGGAAGTACAAAACAAGCTTAAATAAACCAAAAATGCAACTCGCGTTGTTCTAGCAAAATGATAAACGGTGCTTCACTTGTAGCTTTCCTGTTCTTGTTATTTTCTTTCTTTTTTTCTACAAATATTTATCCGCAAATGATATTCTGTCAGCTTAGCACCCGCGAGCAGCGTGAAAAAGAGCAATGACGTCCAACTGAAACCCGACCGAGAAATATTAGATTTTACTCGCCAGAGGCGCTGCATAAACTGGAAGCTACAGACCTTTTCCGATCGTACCGGAAATTAGAGTATCATGGTCATTTCGCAGACGCAACCGATGCTCAAAATAAATACACACAGCATGCAAAAAAAAAAAAAAACGGTTTCGAGCGGTTTTATTGTTTGACGCACTCTCAGCGAAACTAAGCGGATGCAGCCATTTGTTTACTATTCTGATGACTATAGCGCCGCCAGTATCGTCTCACGCGCGGCCTCAGGAGCTCCCATTGCCAAGCCGCGGTGGTTCCAACACTACTCCGTATTCTAGTATTATTAGTATTACTATTAGTCTTCCAGCATTAGCAGTGTGACCGGAGCTTGAGGAGCTTGTGGTGTATAGATCGGTGATCGTTTTCGTCGTCGTCCTTTCTCTTGGCTTCGATCATTGTTGGCCCGGCTAGTGCCACCATCTTATTAAAGAAATTCACTACGCAGCCACGCGTCCACGACAAAAAAGTTGAGCCGAGGACACAACATTTAACAAAAGTCGTGAGATTTGACTTATTTATTTATTCCATACTTTCTTTTCTTGTCTTGTCAAAACTTGACAGCAACCCGCGAGGTCATGAGAAGGTGTGAGCAGCGTCCGTGCAAACCTGTCCCCTACACCTTGAGGTCGCACTTTCCCTTCCTGCCGTGCGTGTAGTCGTCGATGAGCTTGGTGAAGAGGGCCACCCTGGTGTGGAGGATCGGGTGCTCGCCCACCTTGCAGCCCTTGGCCCCACCGGACACGACGCCGTACAGCGTCCAAGGTCGTTCAGCTTGCCGACCACAGGGGCTCCGAGGTCGTGCTGACGACGAAGAGAAAAGCGGGAGATAAGTAAGGTACGGGTGGTCACTTCTTCGACGTTAGGTTCGATCAAAGCTAAAGCATTCAAGCGAGCTCGCAGTTCCCTATTGAAACTGAAAAAAAGGTTCTCTCTAGGGTGCGACTGCACAATTTGCTCGGGTTCCAGATGGCCTACAACCATGGGTTATTCGGATTGTTATTCAAAATAATCTTGACTTCGGGGTTCTAGATGAAACATTGTAGAGCCGAATGCAGTGACTCATGTAACGACTATTTTGTTCGTTCCCGTTCTGTCGAACGCTGCAATGTGCGGCGACAACTGTATGTATGTTTCCTCGTAAAGCACAAGGTACATCGCCTGTACCTTGTAAAAATGCTGTATCCGTACTACTGGAACTTAATTCGTGATTTCAGTGTTTTATTAACTTGTACGTTATAATCCCACCAGCTCTGTAATGCGTTCGGGTCCTGAGGATACCAAGAAATAAAAAAAAAATAAGAATTTTGGCTTTTATAATATTTCCTTATTATTATTGCTACTGATGTCACACTCCCATCGCATAGCGACTCGCATCTCTTTAACGCCGTGATCAAACTGCTAATACATAATTCAAAAGACGGTCTGCAGACACTCTTTGAGACATGTTTCTTTTTTGTATGGCGGGCCTGTTACATTGGCCAAACAAATACGGTTTAAAGGCATGTTCCACGCATACGTATGTATGATCTAAACATGCATGCGCATAATGTAAGCGTGCATTGAACGCGCGTGAGGCGGGTGAGCAGATAATTCTGTCATCATGTACGCCGCGAACTCCGTGCCCTTTGTGTGATGCATGGGCAGTGAAACCGCTGGTTAATGCGGAAAATGTACGGCCAGAAGTGATTGTACGTTTCTTCGTGAACAACAAGGTATACATCGCAGATGTCACTTTGATTCTTTTCCGATATCTCCTTCATTAAACTGACAACCGACGTCACAGGGCCAGCGTAAATGTATCCGTGTCACCTCTAGGCCGGCCGTGTGACATGGGTAAGAATTTTCATGTGCGCGAATGTTAGTAGATCGAGAGAGGCTCAGTCGTCACTGAAATAATCATTCGACCCATTTTGGAGTATTTTAACGAAACGCGCTTCTGGCGGTGGGTGTCCCTCACCTTGCAGGGCGATCCCACGTCGTACACGGTGCAGAAGACGCTGTTGGGCACCTCCTCGTCGTGCTCGTTGTAACACGCGTTGTTCTCGACGGACTTCACCCTGGCCTGCTTCAGACCGGAGGTGAGGTCGTCGCCGGCGTGGTCGTGGCCGTGCTCGTGGTCGTGGTCGTGGTCGTCGTGGTGGCCTAGAGTGAGAAACCGGATTGACCAAGGCGTGAGCCCTCTGGCCTCGTTCGTGCGTAGTTGTGCTTTGCACCTCGATAGTCACCGACAGGGCGAGAACAGCGGGGAAGGGTTTCAGTTGTGCCGCCTCCAGCGCGAGCTTACTACCTTCGATGGTACTTCGGCCTCTCGTGAGCCTCGAGTATGCACTCGCAGCCAGAGCATGGTGAAAGGCAACGAGCACGTGTTGGAGGCCGTGCGTCCGAAAGAGACGTTCTGCCGTTGTAACCTTGTCAGTCATTACTAAAGATCGTTCAAGGAACTCTAGTTACAAATGTGTGAAGAATTTGCGTTTATTCTTGAGCCTAACCGACCGGAGACAAAAGAATACTCTTGTAAGAAACTGCTGAAGGTTGCCCGCGGAAATGAGGGAGTCATCTTACCGTGGTCATGGTCCCATCCGGTGACATAGAGCGAGAGGTCCTTAGGCACGGGCGCGTCTGGCTTAGGCATGCAGGCGGGCTGGATGTAGTCACCCAGCGGCACCTTTTCTTTCAGGGTCAAGATGGCGATGTTCGACTGTTCAATCACAAGAAAACAAAAATTCCGTTTAGTGCTTAACGTATCGATGAATCCCCTGAAGGGTCTTCGGGAGTGTATATAAGTGCAGAATGGATGGCATAAGTCAGCTCTTGAATGAAAATAGCATGTGTCAGAAGACTAGTACATCCCGCAACGCATTCATTGCTTGAAGGTACCTAAACCTTTGAAAAGTGACCTTTTTTATCAAAACGTGGTGGTAACCCTTTGGTTTCGACCGCGTTTAAGTTCAAAGTGAACTATATTTAGCTGATATTACATAAATTATATGAAGATTTAGTCTTTTACCACCACAATTATATAGATAATTGTTCTAGAATAATCCAAACGACGGTGTTTGTGAGCACAGTACAACTGTAACCGTACATGATATTGTATAGTTCACGTATCGATCGAGAAAATGAAGCACAATTTTTTGGCCTTTATAAATAAACTAAGCATCGCAGAAATTTCAAACACCATGAGTATCTGACGCTGGCGGTGATGATAAAATATAAAAATGAAAGGACGTGACACTACGTGAATCAAATGATACAAAAGGAAAACAACCTTGCTTTATGAGTGGACGTGAAACTAAGCCTAATATTCGTCAAAGCAAAATTTCCGATTTCTGTGGTCTGTAGAAATAATTTTAGTGCAACAACTTATCAGTAAGAAAGGTGATATTATTTTCTTCCTTGCTCAAAAAGCTTTTTTACTGAAATCAATTTTACAGTCGCCCACAATCTCAAATTTCGGTTTGATGAATATTAGGCTTGGGTGGACGCCAGCTCATATATAATTTTTGCTTTTTGTTTTGTAACTTTGATTCAGGTAACGTCATCTGCTCAAAGTTTACCATTTTATACACACCGCTAGTGTCACGTTTTCACAGAGTTTGCGCCTTCTGTGATGAGTAGTTTCTCTGTGCGGGTCAAAAGGCCGAGTTTCATATTTTCGTGATCGATTCCGGTATATGACAAATACCTATAAGGTAGCTTTACATTGTTTATGGGGCATCTTTAGGTGCATATAAATTAACCAAATCTCGCTGTGCTGTTACACTGGTTCTTTGTGACGAGAGCAAAGCAGACATTTGCTTAGAATGCATTAGTGTCTCCAACATGGCGGCTATTGGCGGTAGATGACAACAGTAGCAGACGCTCTCTATCAGTAGACATTCGAAGTTAAAATAAGCTGTTGGGATGGTTGGGTAAACATCTTAATTACAAAAAGCGCAAAGGACAAGGACAGAAGAAAGATATGAACAGGACAAGGCCTTGTCCTGGTTCATATCTTTGTTCTGTCCTTGTCCTTTGCACTTTTGTAATTAAAACATTCGAAGCTTGGAAATGAGTCACTAGCTAGCCGTTGAGGGATGCAACAAGGAACGACTGTCACCTAGGGGTGCAAGCATGAGCTCGTGGAAACGGGGACACCGCAACCAGAAATAGAGTGTTCTGAATCTACAGGTTACGAAATTCTTATTACAACTGTTAGAATGGCACCTACGTCGTGTCCTCCGTCGTAACCCTTGTACAGGCAAGCTTCGGCGATGGTTGTGGTCACTTGACCCTGGCTCTTGCCGTCCCTCGTGTAGAGATCCCAGCATGACCTTCACGTCGCCCACCTTCTGGTGACGCCTGGGAGAACAAGTGAAGGTGTACTTTGACATTCGGAAAATGCTCTTATATGGCAAACGCGTTGTTCACATACAAACCGGCGTTAGCACACATCAGGTGTGGGCATTGCGGGTGCGCAGAAAGCAGAGGCACGCGAGGTAAAGCGCTTGCGCATGAGCAATGCTGAGAGCAGCGCCACCGCAGCAGGTTTGACGTCATAGCTGTGTTTTGGTCTGCAGAATAACTGCAAGGCCTCTGGGAGCCGTCGATCTTGGTTCTGGTCTTTGTATAGATCGTCTGATAGTTAAGCCTAGACGTGCCAGCAATTGCGACACTGTTGTGCCGACAAAGGGTTTACACGCACATGGTGGCCAGATTAGCTATTGTGATGTGGCTACTGGCGAACATCTAAAACCGCTATTTTTTGTCAAGTAAACGTACCTGCACATCTTAACTGCGCGCTAACGAACGCAGCTTCTATATATATCAATAATTTCATCGTTTACATATAACATACAGTCTTCTATGTCATCGAGACGTCAAAAATGACAAGGTATCCTGTCTCATCTTCATAAAAAATTAATAGAATTAAAAGTTGCGTGTGCTCTCTGCCTTCGTGCATCAGCCAGTACCTCAATACGTATGACAAAAGGATCGAGGCAGATAAGGAGGTATATGTGGTTTTAGAATTTGGTCAGCACCTACTCTGGCTCTGACCCAATTCCTCGATAGTGTACTTCAGTTAGTAACAATTACGTGCCTCTTTTCTGGGTGCTGCTCTTGGTCTACTAATCTTGCGGAGATGTGCGTCAGGGTGACTTGACGCGAAACAGAGAAGTTGTAGGCCCTGTGCGCTATGGATGCCGAGATACTGCAGCGTTCTATTGGCCCGTTTTGACGTTTGCAGGCACCGTTACTCTCGTATAGAGCAGCGGGGTTGGGGAGCGTCTAGCGAATTAAGGTGTGCGGACGAGATGGGATTGTGCAGAGCGAAACTGCTTAGTGCGCCATGCTGCCGGCTTGAGGCCCTGCGTACTTGGCCGCTGAGACAGTCAGCCGTCGGACGATTACGACGCGGCGCATCTGGTCTTGTGTAACGTTTGGCTTCTGGGAGTTTTTGTCAGACGAGTATTTTTTGGGGTCTCTCGTGTTGTTTCTAGTGTTAGAAAGTTGGCTACACAATGCCTACAAATATGCAGACGCATTGGTTGCGGAGGAACTGTGAACCTCACGTTTCTTGTCGTGTTTTTTATGTTTCCGGCGGCGGCATGAACAATAAGTAGAAATAAGCGCGACGAAGGTCATTGCAATGATCTAAGATTAAACAAGCACTTTGTGTCTATTCAAGACCAGATATTCTTCTCGCCATGTTCTTCCCGCTCAATATGCTTTGTCATGGACGTTTGTGCGTTGCATTTAAAACAAATGTACACAGAAAGAACTACGCGTCTTGTCTACCTAGCTCACCAGAGGCACTTGGCGGCAGTGGAGACGTGCTTGTCCGAGATGAGGACACCACTACAGGCGTGGTGGCCGTCGGCGCCGATGAGCTGGGCGTGCCACGGCCAACTTCCGGGTACGGCCTCTTCACCGCCCTCGATTCTATCGCCTGCCGCCAGCTTGGGCTTGATCTTGGGGTTGCCGCACACTACCTGGGAGAATTCCCACCACAAAATAATACTTGTCTTAATTGCGTTTTTTTCATGTTATTAATCTTATTATGCCTTTAAGGTGCCCATTGATTTTTTCATAAAGATGGAAAATTAAAGTACCGAATTCAAAAAGAATCAAAAGGAAAGTAGACGACAAAGAAAGCCCCTCAGGATAAGCTGCTTAAGCAAAGTCTCCAAGTGTAGCTCTCAAAGCTAGATGACTCCGGAGGCAGTAAGAACGGTTTCAGTAATGGTATTCCATCCAGAAATGAGTAATCTCGCATGGCAAAGCTTTTAAATAGGTTTGTTCGTGTGTTCTTTGCGCAATAGCTCCGAAAGGTCTCACCCGCCTTCGGAGCATGCGCAAAGCTGAGCAAGCCATCCTGAATGCCGCCTGTAACTTTAGTCCATGCGGCTTGTCTCATGCTTTTAACTCTTGACGTTTATTTTGCAGTGTTTTTAAGAGGGAGTAGGGGCAGTACAATATCATCGCGGGTTCATTGAATCCTTTTCGGTGCAACAAATCGCGGGTTCAATGTGCCCTTATTGAGGCGTATAAGGCTGTTCAGCGTGAGCAGGCGAATGTTGGTGGCGGGTTTATTTGCATGTGAGTGCAGCTTTGTTCATAAACACGCTTCAGGGACGAAGGATCAACGTTGCGGTAATCTTTTGCAGCCCAGTATTAGTCGATGTTTTCTATTGTTCGCTAATTTCAGCTTTTTATCCTGGCCAGGTGTCTCTGGGGTAGCTTTGTAAACGGAGGCACTGCAGTTTACACCTTGGATATGTGTTTCACTAATGTTTGTTTACACAATGGTTTTGTTTCGTCGCTTTTGAACTTGCCTGTGTTTTAATACATTTCATGGTACCAGCTCGCCAACCGTCTTCTTAGGTCGCGTGAGGTCTCATACCCGAGTATCTAACATAGTGAAAGAGTGACTTGAAGCAATCTCAAAACAGTGAAAGAGTGACTTGAAGAAAGTGCGTATCTTTGCTCGCAGCTTCGGCAGCTCCTTAAGCGCGAGACACATGGACGGCAGCATTCGTCCGATCCGGCGTCCGATCCGACAGTCCGAACGCCGCCCGGAATTGCCGCACGCGACAGTTTGAGCACACACGCTCTGACCAGACGCATTGCATGACGATCACGTTTGCCCGACCCAGGAGCATCGGCGACTTCAGCGGAGGTCCGCGTTCCTATACATAGTAGATCTCTGGTCCCAGATTGACGGTTCAGCTCGGACGACGAAATTACGAGCTTGTTCTCGCCAGCGCGTGCATTCTTTGCAGGGCGATCTTTCTCGAATGGGTCAGCGGGATTCCCGCGTCCGCTTCCGTCGCCCAGGTCAGTCCCGCTTTCTTGTTCGTCCCGCCAGACCATAGCGCGCGCCAGACCAAGTACTTCATCATGACGTTCGCGCTAGCTGTGCTATCATTGACTGAGCGCCTCCGACAGTCCGTCCGCCGTGCGAAACTATCTGGCACGTCGGATGCACGCCGGATCGCCAATCCGACGTCTGAAGCGACCAAGCGTTTTCGGAACAGGCAGTCGTACTGCCGGATAGGACGTCGGATCGGATGGAGTTTTCGTGCATGTGGTTCCTGCGCTTTAGGGCTCCGGGACGAAATGGTCCGGGGGGATGCCATGACAGTTACTATGCTCATGTTGCCATCTCTCTAGAGTGCGACGGTTGCGTACACCGTTTCGCGCTATGATTGCTTTTTGTTGGAGTGCAACGACTTATTTGAAGAGTAGGGCACAAAATGGAGGCCTGGGAGTAATGGCCATTTTCGGCTTCCTTCTAAGTGTGCTAAGTTAAGTCCACGTGACTAGACATTAATTCGTTGTAGTCGGAAGCTCAGAAAGCGGAAGATGCTCTGCCCCAAACGGCGGCGTCTGATGTTTCCGCTGTAGGTGATAAATAATTCTATCTATCGAAAATAACGACCATTTAGCTTCAATCGAAGGCAAAGATCTGAATGAGAAAGAAGTGTTTTGTCCCGGCACATGTGCTTGATCCGAGTGAGCGTAAGTTACTCGCAATCATTAAAGCTCCTCTCTAAAAAACAAAATACAAAAGAACTCTAATACTTCTACTTGACCGTATACCAGGAAAGAAAGAGATATCCACTTACCCGTGCAATGGGCCACGGGCCGACCCAACCAGCAACGTTAAACAGATGATGGCTTTCATCTATTGACAGATTGCGCTTCTGCTTTCTGACCGCTAGAGCCGTGCGAAGGCTCCTGCTCTTATATTGGAAGCGCTATCAGTAGGTTCATCGGCTATGGGAGATTCCCACGCCGTCAGACACGCATTGATTGTTGGCCCGCATCTCGATAACACGGCGCTATTCTTCGGCTGCCACCCAGCCGGTGACAGTGGCGGACAGTAGGCTCGCGCCTGACCAATCAGCCGCTCCCTCTCTTTCATCGGGTTACCCCCGCTTTCTACGTGAATGTGTGGGGCGGGAAGCCTGGATCACGTGAAGGCGTGACTGGCCGGCGAAAGGTCCAGGGAGGACGTAGCCTTCACCGTACTACAATCAAAGCTTAGGGGTGAATGGAGCATAACATCTCCGTGGATACGAAGAAGAAATGATTGACACAGCGGCTATGCTTGCAAAGTCTCTATCTGTGTCCTGACCATAGCTGACGTCTCTGCTTTTGCTGGCGGATATCGAGTATTTTAAGAATTCGCAGACTGACGGCGTATGCCATGCTTGCCCTCTTCCTTCATGGGGTTGTTTGCCATTTCCGATTAATTTTATTTTCCATAGATAATCGTTTTGCTTGTGCCTGAAGGCAGTATATACGATAAGCCTGGTGTAATTTTTTCTTCTAATTAATGAATTCAAGGTTTAGTTGTGCAAGAGGATCAAACAAATTATTTAGACTTCTACTTGTTCCTGTCTAGAACAAACGCTTATTATTTCAGTTTTTAAAATTGAGAGTCCAAGAAAGGTAGTCGAAAATCTATTTCAATGTGCCTGTCTTTTGCCAAAGAAAATATTTTGTTGGTCTAAACAAAATCATTTTTAAAACACAATTTCTTGCTTTTTTCTCCCATAAGATCTTTATAGGGAAGTACTTAAAACCTGCTTAACAATTCGCAAAACAATAGTTTATATAATAAATATTTTTACTTGCTGAGATATTTGCTTGAGCCTCTCGCATTAATTAATAGAATTCGAAATTCCAATAGTAAATCATTACTTTCACAAAAAACGTGACAACACAA